>JAGTTH010006764.1:0-126121 GCA_022606485.1 Agraylea sexmaculata | reverse complement strand
AAATTGGTTAATTTATTTATTTTTGCAATACCCTAAAATATTTTCCTGCATGTATTAATAGTAAAATTAAGACATTCTCTCGGTGTTAATAATAATATGTACTTACTTATTTCCCAAACAAAATGAGATGTTTCAATAATAAATACAAAGTAATCTATTCGCAGCGTTGAAATTGCGAAATTATAACTATTAACTTTTGTTTAATATTCAGTAAACATTTACGATTGGGTCGAATTGGATTCGAGCAACTTTACGACCGTTCAATATTTTACAGAGACCTTCTATAACGATGCTCTTTATAAAAATTGTTGATTTTAGCCAACGTTCAAAGGCCATTCGTATGAATTAATAAAGGTAATAATTAGTTAATGAAGGTATTTGTTTGATTGGTGCAGGTGTAAATCTCGAAGGTTTTGCCCATAATGGTTTCTCAGATCACTCATTATTCCTGACCTTATTTAGAATTTATTGCTATATACGATCTCCTGAAGTGCTTGCATCTAGTTGTTCCAGGTTCAAGGCTTCGTGGGAGGAGCTTCCAAGAAATGACGAACAACGCCTTGTGAATGACAATCGACATTCTCTTCTTCACATTATATTTATTCAAAACTAGACACTATATATATATATATATATATATATATATATATATATGCGTATATATATATATATATATATATAGTTAGCATATATAATTAAATAAATATATATATATATATATATATTTATTTAATTCTATCGTATTACATATTTTCAAGTCTATTTTTTTTAATTATTAATGGATCAAATATAATAAACAAAGGAGAGTATCAATCATATAACAGGTAAATAGAAGAGTTCCTGAATCCTAAAAGTTTTGTTTGTTGTTAATAAAATCTATGAAAATCATACGAAAAATAATGCATAAAAATTCAACACAATGTATATTTTAATTTATAATTATAATTTTAGAGGCCTGGATAATATAATATATTAGTTTAATTCATTTTACAACAGAGTCAAAGTCAAAATTGGATATAAAAATATACTAATATGTATGCATACATACGTATACCATTTTAAATTATTCTCTGAATAAAATTTTTTCAAACAATTTATTTAGTTTGTGTTATTCCCGATAAAATCCTTTAAAATTTGATGGTAAAACATTTTTTATAGATAAATCGTTCTATTGTACTGATTTTAAGGAAAAGCCAATCGATGCTTTAGATTTTTGTATAAAAGGTTTTAAATTATCGAATCAACTCTTTAGTACAACCAAATTATTTTTAGCCAAACAGTGAACTTGATTGATTGTGTCCGGTTTCACAGAAAGTGAATACAATTGTTAAATTCAGCCGCCCACTTTGATAGTAATATCTCCAAGATTCCTTCAGATGAGCTAATCTGAGAGGAACTATGACCAAACTGTATGTAAATCAAAGATTAAATCTGGTTTGTAATGTTACATTGTCACGAATATTCTATGTGATGGAATGTGTAATAGTCCTCTTGTGGGCGGATAAACTTTAAAATATAAACCATTGATACAAAAATACATTTAAAACAGATGAATTAGTCGTCAATCAATCAATTAGTTCATTATAAGAGTGTTGTGTTGTTCAGTTATATAAAAATCTAGACCTTCTTGTGAATGCAAGGAAAAAAAATTCAATAAATCGCTTAAGGATTGAGGAAACAGAATTAACATTTATCGACCGTAATTTAAGACTTTAAGACAGCACAATTGGATTTGTGTTTTTTCCTGAGAAAAATTAAGACATCCGAAAACATTTGACACAGTTCAAGGAAACGCTACACTTTGTTTCAGAACTGTGGAGCATTTTTTTTTCGACGACTCCGACTATTTCTTCTTCTATAAAATACATTTTTGAAACCACTTAATTTATTATAACATAATTGAGTAATTATGAATGTGAATGAATACATAATAATTTAAATCTAACGATAATTTATTTTAACTATTTGCAAATGTAACCTAATAAAATTAAACTCCTTTAATCGGAGTCGTTTTGCTGATAAATTCCCAAATTACAATGTATAGATACCACTGATATATTAGCAGGCCATACAACTGCATGTATAAATATCAATATGGTGGACCAAGCAATTGAGTGTGACTGAGGCAACACTGAAAACAAGGTGATTAATAGCGTAAGAGTATACCTGGAGAAATCTCTTGAACAAACATGGATTTCAGTACATTCTGACTATAATTTTTAATAGCCTGATTACTACCATTATGATACAACCAATCAGAGCCGTTTGCGGTATTTAAGTTCAGCCCTGAGCATGTTTAAATTGTCTTTGGTAAATGTATGTCAGTCTTGAAACTATTCCAGTATGAAAAAGACAACTTTATACCACCGATAAATTAGCAGGCCATACAACTGTGTATAAAAATATCAAGATGGCTGACCAAGCAGATGAGTCTGAGTGAGACAAGAATAATTTTTTGAGCGCGCTAAATGTTAGTTCATCTGAATTCTCGATAGAGGTGTAAAGTACAAACCAAATCAGTTTGAATTGCTACATATAAAAGGCCATAGTGTATGTGTATGTTTTACTGTGTGTATGTATTGTGAGCTCTCTTATAATAATCTAATAAGAGAGCTCACATTACAGACACATAGTAAAACGTATACATACACTATGGCCTATTATATGTAGCAATTTAAAGTTAAATGGTTCATACAAACTGACATTTAGGGCACTTAAACAATTAGTATTGTGACCACTATTTATATAAAATTATGTAATAGTGAAAAAATGGTCGATATATTAGCAGGCCATACAACTGCATGTATAAATATCAAGATGGCGGACCAATCAAGGTGTTTAACAGTCTTTAAACAACCGTAATGAAGAGCGATGTACACCTCTATTGAGAATTCACATTTAGCGCGTTTAAACAATTAGTGTTGTGTCACTCAGACTCGTCTACTTGGTTCACCATCTTGATATTTATACATTCAGATGTATGGTTTACTAATATATCGGCGATATCGAGGTGTCTTTTTCATATTGGAATTGTAACAAGACTAATATACATTACCAGCGTGATAGCTCAGGGGATAAGACGCGTGACTACTAATACTGTGGTCATAGGTTCGAATCCCACTCAAGTCAAAAATTTTTAAAATTGATTTCATCGGTTATTACGACTGGGAGATCGGGAATAATATAAATAAAATCCCGATCGATCGTCTTGATCCAGGTTTACTCTGATTTCCTGGATTGTAAGGTAAATACCGAGGCGATTATTAAGTCGGGCAGAGCCGCTCTGTCAGTGACCTGTGTAACTAGTAATAGTTAAGATCACCGACAGACAATTAACACGTTGTTGTGTATAAATACCTCCTCAAAGAAAGCTCCATCAGAGATGTAGGTTCTCTGGTATTCCAGAAAGACTGTGTTCTCTTAATAATAATAAAAAAAAAATAAAAAAAAAAAAAAATAAATAAAAAAATTACAAAAAGCAATAATAATCAAGCTAAAGCATGTGATTCCTAGGCGTAAGACCCCGTAAAGACGCTAATAGAGTTGCTTTGCTGTAATTTTGATCGATTTTTTGTTTACTAGTGCCTCGCCCGAGGCTCAGACGAGACATTAACTAACAAAAAACCGATCATAAGTGTAGCTAAGTAACTGTAAATCGTATTTACGGTGACGTATGCCTGGGAATTCATTACTTAATAAAAATTATAGTCACAATGTTCTGAAATCCAAGTGTGTTCAAGAGATCAAGATTGTGATTGATCTTCGGGTCACCCATCCAAGGAGGAGCGAGTCAAGGGCCGGTTTATCGTAATAAACGAGAACTCGTATCAATTTCAGATGAATTGCAATTGAGAAGTAGTCCAAAGGAATGGAAGTCTTGATCGCGTGCAATTCAAGTGCTAAAAACTCGATCCTGGATTGTGGTCGACCGTGAAATGTGTCTGGACATAATGTTATATTAAAACGGCTCGTATGAGAATCTCTTTTTACATGAAAAAAAATGTAATCGATAAAATAAACCACATTCATCTATTATCATTTATTTTTAGACACCACAACGTGTTAATTCATTGTCTGTCGGTGATCTCAACTATTACTAGTTACACAGGTCACCGATTTAATAATCAATATTTACATTATAATATAGGAAATCAGAGTAAACCTGGCTCAAGACGATCGATTGGGATTTTATTAATATTATTCCCGATATCCCAGTCGTAATAACCATTTAATTGAGTAGGATTGGAACCCATGACCACGGTATTTGTAACCACGCTCATTATTTCATGAGCTATTATGCTTGTAGTATAAAATGAATAATTTAAAGCAGAGCCGCCCTGTGGGTGAATTATATAACAATTAAATTACTTCTACAAGTACAAACAAACAAGAAAGTGTGTATTTATTTAATATAAAATAACTCTCGTTTTAATAATTTTAATTCATCATCAAAGACTATTATTATTGCGATGTATGATATTATATTGAATATTTTATGTTGATAAATTCGGTACTTTGTTGATACGTGGCCGCTATGTGACCGGTACGTAACCGGCAGGTGACCTTTTTAATGTAATTACTCCTTTTTTTACGAATTTTACATACATATATAGAATACTCGCATCGTTTTCATATAATATATTTCATTCAAACAATAGCAAGTTTTAAAAAAATGGTCAAATAAGCACACAGTTGAAATATCTCATGTATTGTAGTCAAATTCATATATATTTAAATGCAAATAACTGTGATGATTCAAGGCATCTATGTAGATCATCATTGATATATCACCTTGATCGGCGTCATCGATGATATGTATGCATGCATATATGTCGCCATACTAATTACAAAGTATATTATTTATTTATATGGAGAGACAAATCGCAAAATGCACTAGAACCATAGATATTAACATAAGATATCGCATGAGTGGCTAAATGCGTGTTTAGTTCAAGTGGATAAAGTGGCCAAAAACATGAGTTACCTGGCAAACATTATACTGTAAACATCTCTCTTCATATATTCAGTTATATTTCACAGTAAAATGGGTAAATACATTTTTACTACATGTCATATGGACTCAAACATACACTCAAATACATCTAGGCTCACTTTTTACCAAACACTACTTCTTTAACATGTTCTAAATATTATTGTCACAAGCACTCTCAGTGGTCACTAGAAATGTGTTGAGTGAGGGAGACACACTTATGCCTTTATTGAATTGGAGAGAAGAGTGCAACAACACAAATTATTTATATGGAATACGATATCTAATGTTTATATCTATGACTAGAACATTCTTTAATGCCACATATAAAAATATAATATTTACAAGGTCTCTAAGTATGGAAGGATAATTATATGCAAATACACTTTATATTTATAAATATTTTTTGGTACTATTTATTTTACACACAATTAAATCATAAAGTAGCGACATAAATTCTACTGAGTGTAAAACACATTTTTTTAACAATTTTACTAAAACTATGAATTTTATGATAAAAAAGGTTATTTCCTGTCATTTTTACTTATCAAATAAAGTAGCAAATATTCGCACATAAATTCTACTGAGTGTAAAACACTATTTCTTAATAAATAAACTACAACTATGCTTTTTATGAAAAAATGGATTATTTCCTGTTTATAATAGATCATTGATTTACTTATTAATAAATATAAATAAAGAAATAAAATAAAATTTCCCATAATGTTTACATGCACTCTTTTTTAATTCAATGAGTATTGTGGTTAGAAAAAAATGTGCATAATTTTTTTGCATATTAATTTTATTATTTAATACATTATATCGATAGGTTACTAACACAAAAAAATGTACCTACAAATTGACAATTTACAAGGAGAGAACAAAACAAAAACAATAGTATATCTTTATTATTTAATACATTAATTATTAATTAGTAAAACAGCATATATCACTATTTTTATGTAGGTACGTATTTGCTTTAATAACCTATCGATATAATGTGTTGATCAACTGGTGTGCATATTTGATTACAGTGAAATATTTCACCAAAGTGGAACATGGTTTCGCACTACAAACTATAAAACTCGTAAGGTGGGAATTATCATAAATATATTAAATTACTTAATCAAGGATAAAAGTGGCACCTTTCATAAATATTTCTGGTCTGGACATTGATTGTAAATGGCATTGGCACAAAACTGGAGCAGATGTCTTTAAATATGGTGCAAGGGCACACTACTTTTTATTATTGAAGGTCTTTATAACCACAGCCCTAACTTTAACTCGTTATAAACAATTACCTGACAGTTTTCAATACAGCTTTTGTATTTTTCTATAAATAAAACCTCCACTTTATAATAGGATACAACGAATTCGCGCACCTGGGTGATCTCTTTTCCACCAATTCTGCCACCTACAGTGCTTTTATAGGAGCGACCTTATACAGAAACAAATTAATGATAGCCTTCTACAACTTCTCTTAGGTATAATTTACATAAGAGACTATAAAAATATATTTAATATGACATTTTACCCAGAAATCGACACAATCAATAATTTTAATATCTCACTAAACCTTTCATATTTTAATCTTATTTTTAATCCATCAATACAATTAAATATTCTCTCCATTTTGGGAATTCTTACATAATAAATAAGTTGCAAAACAATTTAACTTCTCTATTTTGCTATACAGATATATTAAAACACATGTAAAATAATCACTAAAATAATAACTTACCCTAAGTTTATTCAAAAAATATTCTATAATATAAAAACAAAAAAGTTTCAATTCATTATAAAATAATAATATTGATACATAGAAAAAAAATACACTGTTTAAAAATAAAAAGTAATTACATAAATAAATGCACAGTTTGGGTATCGTTTAAGTTAAAAATCATTTTTGTTTTTGATTTATGTGGACTGACAGCGGCTTATTATTATTAAATAATATGGTTGCCACTAAAAGGTGAGACGACTTGTGAAATTAATAAATTATTTTAATATTAAAAATTAAGGGGAAAAAGTATATAACCTTAAAATATTCTAAATTACTAAAAGTCTTATTGTAAATTATGTTCGGGGAAAAAATGTGATTTTGAGAGTCGATAGAGTAATTATTTGTTTGTCCGATTATCTGCAATATTTATTTTTGATAATAATTCTTATCTTTTTGCATATTATGGTTAAAGAAGCATTAAATAGTCTATTTAGTTGGACCCGATTTCTTGTTTAAATAATTTAAAATCAATCTAATGTAATCAAAATTTCCATGCATATAATAAATTGACACAGGGTTAACGTGTCCCTACAATTAATATATATTACTAAATGAAAAAAAAAGCTATTTGGAAGCAAGGATGACTCGTTAATAAGTGGATCGGCGAAAGGAGAACGTCGTCTGCCTATAGTTTATGGGGTAGTTCAAGATACAACTACTAACTAGAGCAAAACACTTTTTTTTATTATTATTTCTTTTAATCACTGAGGAAAATATGATTACTAATATGCATATTAATAAATATCATAATTTTTCTTCTAAATTAAGTCATAAAATTGATTCAAGAGACTTGTTTGTTTCTTATGTTTATATAATAGATACTTCAAGCTCTAGAGCTTGTCTATACATTTAAAAATTAACTTACCGAAAGCAGCTGTGACTGGTCGTATTATAACATAATATTTGTTTTTCTATATGATCAAATAATCACTCTTAACACGTTTAAAGTTGGACATTTGCCCTACGCTGCGTAAGAAACAAAGACTATACAAAACGTCGATAAATTTTCCATATTTTCACACACAGATTGTACTTTTGCTTAATGAGAATATTTTCAGGATAAGAGGTATCACTAATATTATTATGGCGAATATGGAATTACAGCGGCTTATTATTATTAGCTGGGAACAGAAGACCCCTTTCCCGCTAATAATAATAACAGAAATTAATTTATAAGTCAAATGCCCCTTCTTTTAGAATACATTGTTTTTGGGCACAAAACTTGACAGGTTTGCCTCTGTATTCACCCTTTAATCTAAGAAGTCAGAGTAAACCTGGTTCGAGACAACGGATCGGAATTTTATGAATATAATTTGATGGATATATATTTTTTCACAATCTTGAACTTGAACTCATTGCCATTTGTAATACTTAACCTCCCTTTAAAATAATGTCGTTGAATCAAAGTTAAGCTTGTATGATTGTAATATTATTGATTCTATTTGACGACCTTGGTTTAATAATAAATAATGCGGTAGTACTTGAACAGCCCCTCGTAGGATGAGTAGTCTCTCATCAAGGATGATCTGTATATAAGAGGCTGGCGAAGTCTCCTCAGCATCAGTCGCTTGTCAGACATCAAACCAGCAACACCATGAGACTGGTAACATTCTAACGTGTGCGATTATAACTAACTATTATTAAATACTCTTTATACTTTGCAGTTTTTACTAGCCGCCTTGTTGGCAACTTGCAATGCCGACCTGCTGTCTCTTAGGCAAAGGGCACCAGCTTCAGCCAACTCAGCAGGAGGTGGTGACTTCTTAGGAGGTTCCAGGAGTACGTACATCCCTCCTCGTCAAGAATACGTCCCACCCTCAAACTCATATGTGCCTCCTTCCAACACTTATGTGCCTCCTCAGAACTCATACATTCCACCAAATAATCAGTACTTGCCACCCCAAAACACATACCTACCCCCCGTGTCGTCTACTCCCAAACCAGTGTACATCCCACCCCCGCAGCCCCAATATCTTCCAGCCCAGACTCCCAAGCCGCAGTACTTACCACCCCCATCACCCACTCCTCAATACTTACCACCCCAAACACCTAAACCTCAATACCTTCCACCTAAGCCACAATACATTCCTCCTCCATCACCGACCACTCAAAGACCGACAACTCAATACTTGCCACCTCAAAACACATATTTACCACCCCAAAATTCATACTTGCCACCCCAAAACAACTATCTTCCACCTTCTGGATCTTCTGGCAACTCAGGACCGACCACTCCTCCAGTACCGATCTTAAAACAGACCAACGAGCTCAACGAAGATGGAAGCTTTAAATTCGAGTAAGTCTCATTTATTTTTATTCACGTATCAAACCAAATTTTTACACTTAATATAATTCGTAGTAAAATAGTATGTTTAAATAACATATGAATATTTTTTTGACATTTTACTGAATGCTAAAATCGATTGCTTTTAAATATTTTATAAGGTATTGAGTATAAATACCGCTGAACGTGTCGTCCAGTTAGGTTATTTTATAAAACATATAAAAACGCCTATTCAACTCCCCCAATCATAATCAATATTTTTGAATTGGTTCATAATGTGAAACTAGAGATTTGTTGAAACAGGGCATAAATACATATATAACTCAAAGCTCGGTTGCTTCAAATAGTGAGCTACGTAACTATAGAGTTATCGTTTTTTGCAATCAATTGGTTTATTATATTGCAGCACTTTCTGACAATTATTTTTTGTACTCTGCAATATTTGTATTTTTTTTTTTTGAATTAAATAGGGCCTTGACTGGAGACCAGACTCACATTGAAGGTATGGGACATATTGAAAATCCTGGCACCGATAACGAAGAACAAGTAATGCACGGTTCATATTCATATGTCGGTCCCGATGGCAAGACCTACTCCATCACTTACATAGCCGATAGTATGGGATTCAGGGCCTTTGGAGACCATTTGCCCACACCGCCTCCAATCCCAGAAGCAATCCAAAAGTGAGTATTTTTTTATTTCAATCGTGAAAGAGTTGAACGCGCGGGCGCGGGTTTTGCGCACACAATGAGAAATATTTCGCGTGCATCGTAACAATTGACGTAACAAGAAATTATTCATACGCTTTTATGGCGATATATTGGAATGCACCTTATAACCATTTTAATCGTGACCTCTGCATTGTGCGACAATTTTTTGTAGTTGATAAATTAAGTGTGTCAATTTGAAACAAAGTAACGTTAATTTATGGAATCCATAACTACGGTTACGGTGTTGTAACTGGCGTAACTGACACAACACAAATCCCATTCATAAGGAAATCAAGTGCACTCTGAACACTTTCAATATAAGCAGAGATAAATTTATATTTTTTGTGTCCTCGAAGTCGCTTCTGTGACCAGATGAAGGACTCCAGATTACGTCTTTCCAGCAAATATTATATTATCTTTATATCATCTTCTAAACGACTAAAATAACGTGACTGGAATCCGGTGACATTTTTTATTAATACCAAAATATAAAGAATGTGGCAAAAGTCCGGCTACCAATTTGATTGCGCGCTATCTGGATTATGTGACGTTTAGATCAAACCGTGTAATATGGGTAATTTGTATGATTTAAATATTTTTAATACACGTCAGTGAATAAATAAGACACCAATAAAGAATAGATTGTCACATGAAAATATTGTTAGTTGAAACTTGTTATTATAACACTTTAGGCACTTTATATTATATTTTTTATTAATTTGTCCCGCTACCAATTTACTATCTTGGTTATGTGACGTTTAGATCAATTTCGGTTTAACCAATCGCATAATACGCACCATTTTCATTATGAATAAATATACCAGACCAAAACGAGTAAGAATAATAACAAAACTGATCTTAACGTCACAAAACCAAGATGGCGCACAATTAGCACATAGCACAATGGTAGCCGGACTTTTGATGAAAAATATTTTAAGCTCTGATCATATTGGTTTCTAATACATATATTTTTTCCAAATTTGCGACATTCGGGGAAAAAGCATATTTATACCCACGCGCAGAATTTATCAAAAAATAGTATAATTACATAGTATGAGAAATGATTATATCCTATTTTAAAGAGACAAATTAAAATATTCGTCGTCTACAATAATAGTGAGTATGTGAATGTTTAAAAACGACAAAAAGGTTTCGGAAGGCCTTGCGATTGTTAAAAAGGCAGAGAAGGTTCTCGTGAGTGTCGACGACATGATAGACACTAATAAGGAATTGTATAATTAATTATCAAATGATAGTTTTTAGAGGCTCTGTAACGAGGCAGTAAAAATGCATATGAGTTGTTTTATTTGTAATGAAGGATGGTTTAACCTCGGCAATATGTGTGTCATATCCAAGAAGGCTTTGTCTCCATACAACATGGCCGCATTTTCACGGTTACGTTATACAAAACAATTATATTATCCAATGCACTAATTCATATGTAGACTTTTCTCTGGCAAAAACAATATACCAAATATTTGCATCCGTATACAAGCCGTGATTGGTCACACCATAATATGTACAATATATTTTGGTGTGACCAATCACGCCTGTCGGTAAATAGTCTCGTATTTGGGTTTATCTAAAACACAACTCTATATACTTTTCATGGAAAAATACTTATTACGTGTATACTATCGAAATAAATCTCTCGTGAAAGAATCGAGCTATTAATTCAGAGAATTCCTATAATCAAATTAATAATCAGCTTTATAGCTCAGGGGATAAGGCACTTGACTACAAATACTGAAGCCATGGGTTCAAAGTTATTACGACTGGGAGATCGGGAATAATATTAAAAAAATCTCGATCGATTGTCTCGATCCAGATTTACTCTGATTTCTTGTATTGTAAGGTAAATACTGATTTTTAAGTCATAGCTTTATTGTTAAATATATCACAGACAGACAATTAATTAACACATTCTTATATCAAAAAAAAAACAAAAAATTGTAAAAATCAATACCACTGATATATTTTAACGCTATACAATTGGATGTTTAAATATCAAGATGGCGGACCAAGCAGATGAGTTTCAAAGACTAATCTACTTGGTCAGCCATATTGATATTTATATATCCAGTTGTCTGACCTGCTAATAAATCGGTGGTATCGAGTGGAGTCGACTTGTTTTTTTTTCATACTGAAATTGTTACAAGACTAATATATAATACTATTATACTAAAAGACCGCAAATGGCTATGGTTGGTCGTGTCATAGTGATAGTAATAGCGCTAGTAAAAATTGTAGTCGGAATGTTTTAAAATCAAAATTTGTTAGGTAAAAATATCCTCGGGATTTATATTCTACTGCATTATCATCACTGCGACTTGGGATCCCCCGTAATGCTCTTGTGGTTGTGGTGGTAGTATGATATAAAAATATGTTTATGTATAAGATTTACTATATGATTTCACAAACCCAACTAAGTAATAACCGTATATTTTATTGTTTTAAAATCTCAATATTGGCAAATAGTTTCAATTAGTCGAGGTGTATCATTTGATTTCCACATTTGCAGGTAAAACACATAGAATTCGTCCCGTTCACCACAACAATATAATTTGTATAATAATGATAAATAGTTGCAATACAACCCACCGCAAGATCATTAAATATTAGCCAAGAACACTCGTCTCAAACAACATCCGATCAATAGACATTATATTGCAATCTGATTGATATTTCAGAGCCCTTGAACAAAACGCCGCCGAAGAAGCTGCACAAGCCAACCAAGGATATCCTTCAGGTGGGCCCCAGGGTTATCCATCAGGTGGGCCCCAGGGCTACCCACCAGCAAGGCCCTCACCTCAGCCAGAATATCTTCCACCCCAGCAACCCTCTTTCAACCCCCAATCGGGCTACAACTACTGAAGAGAACACCACCAACCATGATACTCCGAAACCCCGACTGACTTCACTGCCAGTACTTAGACGTAATCCAAAGTAACAATAAAACAGTCCGATCGAGAGAAATTCATTAAAAAAAACAATGGTCACCCCACAAGACTCGTCAGGAGTACGCCCGCCCACTGGGATAGACAACATTTTAAATATTTATTATTTATTTATTTATTGAATTTCTCAGACGGACGACAACGTGTGTATAATAAATATTAATAATCGAAACAAAGCAATGACAAGGAATGAAAATGGAAAAAAATAAATTATTGTTTTGTAATAAAATGTGTACATTAAAAATACTTTTTTTATTTATATGAAATCTTATAGTTATAAATATATTAGCAGGCCATACAACTGGATATATAAATATCAATATGTCGAACTAAGTAGACGAGACTGCATGGGACAATTAGTGTTGCCTCTTTTAAACTCATCTGCTTGTTTTTTTTACAATTGTCGGTTATCTTAACTATTACTAGGCGACGTAATGATCGCCTCAATATCAACCTTAGAACCCAGGAAATAAGAGAAAACCTGGACGAAGATAATTGATCGGGATAATAGTCGTAATAAACGATCAAATCATTTTTATTGTACTTGAGCGGGATTGGAATCCATGACCACAGTATTTTCGGCCACGCACCTTATAAATATTTTAACCGATTCCACTGATATATTAGCAGGCCATACACCTGGATGTATTAATATCAAGATGGCGGGCCAATTAGACGGGTCTGCGTGACACAATTGAGGCACCTGAGCTATTATGCTTATTATTTCAATGCTAACGAGAAAAATGACAGGAGATGATTTTTGATTATAAGAGTGAAAATCCGGAAGTATATAATTATTTACGCTTGTTTTCTTGACATCTTAACCTTGATTTTTTAATACAAGGTGTCTTAAAGTTAAAATATTCATAGAAGAAAAAAAACGCTTTTTATCGCTCTTTGCTGAAACGGGACGAATTCACATAATGCAATTAAAATATTTTAAGAGAAGCATAAACATGTTACAAATCTTTAAAAATATTGTAGAGGGACTCGCACAGTATGGTTATTAGTGTAAACATTTCATGGGCCATGGCTCCAACAGTTTTCTGACAAAAAAAAATATTTTTTTAATTTGTATAGATCAAATTTTTTAATATGATTAATTAGCAGTGTCATTCTGGGATCCTTGGCCTGATTTGTCAATGTTATTGTCTCAATCATAATGAGAGGAGACAGACCCTTTGTCAAAATATGCAAATTGTGTGCAATAAATCGGTCGGTATATTTTCAATAAGCAAACTTTACAGCGGTTCCCCATTGTTGGAATGCTATTTTTACGTATCGGTCACTAGTGAAGTGGCAAAACAATACACTATGAAATAATTAAGTCTGATGAGGATGCTGATAAAGATATAACAAAGAAGTACATTGATTTCAACACTGCTGGAGCGTGAACCTGGATACCGCACATGGCATACCTTCTAAACTGAGCCGTTTAGCTAAATATTATCAACTCGACCAATAAGGTTGAGCACCCCTGGCTCCCACGCCGAGGCTAAACAGTACCATTTGATTAGACAATAAAAACGTCTGCCGATATTTACACTACTTCATTATAGCTTTTAATTATTTTTATTTATTCACAAATATACAACGAATTAATGTAGTACAGAAATTATGGTATTAGAGGCGCCTGGCAGTGCATAAACCCCTACGCTATGCATTTTTTACATCAAACATTTGATAATATCAACTTAAAAAACAGACCACCAAAAAGGATTTATTTACCCCTTTTTAAATTTGTTTCCATTTAATACTTAGAAATTCTATAATGCGTATATTTACACTCATCCAACAGTTGGCAGTCCCATATATTTCGGAATATCGCAGGGATACCTTAGGTGCGGCACAGATAAGAGTATCTCCGCCAATGAGAGAACGAGCGCTTGACACTGATTGGCGCTCGTGTTTATTTACCCTGCTCTCATTGGCGGAGATACGAGAAGCACTTGTGTCTGTATTGCGCTTTACTATTTCAAAATATTGAACATATGCAAATTCTGACCGAACTATTAAAATTACAACCAAATCATGTATCAGAGAAACGTACAACATTAATTAAACTATAAAAATGTAGTAAATAAGATGTGCGTATTTTAAAAACTTATATCATATCAAATGTCATGCGTATTATTTTCATACATTGGAACATGACCGGCGCATATTATACATATACGCAGGCTGTATCCACCTGCAACACTGTAGTCCCTTAAATCCGACACTCGAGAGCATCAAGATCAAGAAACGTTTAATGACGTACTTTACCATATTAAGTGTTATATGAAATGTCGAAAAGTGACAGATAAACAGTACGAGCGGTAAAAGCAGCGCCTATACGAAAACTTTGCTCACAAATTCATCTTTGTATCCCATGTTTTAAAGTAACATTAAAAAACATCAAATTGTTGTGACATATTATCTGTCGTTGAATATATCAAGCAACTTTCAATGACGCACTTTACCATATTAACTGTAATGTTATTAGAAATATCAAAAAGTGACAGATAAACAGTACGAGTAGTATAAGTCATAGGAAACCTTTGATGACAAATTCATCTTTGTCTTCCTTATCTTTTAAATATTGAGTATTTTTTATACTCATTTTAAAATATTGAAGCTCGTTTGTATACAAATAATTTTATATTTGAAGACTGTTGTAATAATGATGGATTTATCATGTATGTATTTATGCAAGGATTGCATTTATATGTCCATTGTTCGGAGGTGTTCTGTGGCACTTTTCCACATTTCTTCAACTATTGCTGGAACAATGATCCACTTCATTATTGCAAATATGGATCGGTCATTACGAAACTAGATACACTTGTATTAAACTGTAATTGAGTCATTAAAGGTACAAAATATAATATTGTATTAAAACCATCTGGCGATTTGCAGTGAGAAACATTCTGTTTCGCGATTTCGATACTAGATCGCAGTAAAATACATCATAAATAAAACACATCAAAATCACAAACAAAATATAATTTAAATGTTATTATTCATCGTCCTTTTCACTTAGATTTAATTGAATCATTTTAATATGTAAATAAATTATAAAAAATAGTAGAGTAATATCGTTAATTGGGTTGCTTGAATAATATCGTATTAATTCTATTAAACTTAAGTATAATAAAATCGCTTCAGGTTTATTCTAATTTATACACTTGATTACAATGTGAATATTATGATATATTTTAATTATTATAAATATAAAGTTTTATAAAAATTCACAACAAACTATTAACAATAATTTATATAATTTCTACAGTAAATTTTAAATTCAATTAATTAAAAATTACAGCGAGCAACGATTACACATTCAAGGACTTGAAGAATGTGTTTGATTGAAGGCAACGAGAAAAAAAATATTAATTTTAATTACGCAAACCGACTGATAAAATAAAAAGCACTATTCGTTTATGGTGATTTCCCATTAGTATAAAAAATCAAACAATAGTTTCTCTCATTACATTGCCATTATATAATTACGTGATTGTGCCATAATGTACTTAATAATCATTTGCATATATAAGTGAAATAAATCACTTATTTTCATATCAATAAGAACCCCTCCATACACTGTAGTGAAAATTGATTTTATTATTTTTTCTTTATGGTCGAATACTTGTGAAAAGGAGAGCACAATGTTATTTTTTCGCTTTCTAATATGTTGTTTTCTAATATTTTTCATTACGGATTACTTGAACCATTAGATTTTCCATCTGAGAATTCCTCAATTGCTCTTCCGTTTCCTCACGCGATCTTCAGCACTTCTCAAAATAAAAAAAAAAAACAATTATTATAATCTGTTGGTGCAAGTAATCTCACAATATATTATTTATATATTTCTTAAAATATAAAAAAAAATTAACCACTCAAACTAACAGCAATTACATACACACAAATAGCAATTTTATATATATTTATTAAAATGTTGAGAGCACCTGCGATTTTAAAAGTGAATAAACATCGCGTGCTGTCACACAAGAAGGATCTTCCTTACAAACCGTAAAAATCTTTATTTATCACACAAGATTACATTTTATAAATAAAGTATTGAAATGAATGAAGTCTCATGTGAAAAATGGCCAAAAAAATATTTGCCGATGTGTAAAAATATATTATAGGTATTAATACTTAAATATCTAGTATATTGAATCAACAATCAGCATTAATCACTGAATTGAAAGGGGCAATTTTTTCATGTATCTTATTAAAACGAACTTTTGCATCATACATATAATTAAAATTATATGTGATAAATCACAAAAATTTTCTTCTCTTTATTTCTTATATTTTTAGTGCGAATTACAAACTTAGCTCAAAGGTGAATTAATTAATTTATGACTATGATTGGATACACTGCAAAATTTGTCAGGAAATTTGCATACTTTAACATTATATTAAAGTGTATTAAAGAGAAATAAATGAATTAACTTCGATGCATTAATCATATCATTGGTGTATCGAGGTTAATTGAATTTTTCTGAATTATTTCGCTTTAATACACTTTAATATGTTAAAGTATGAAAAATCTCTGATTGGTTCAACAGATTTCACAAAAATATTATATGAATTATTACATTTGCTCTACAGATACAAGAAACAGAGTATATTTTATAGTTTTTAAGGTTTGTTTATTTGATTAAGTAATTCAATCCCATGTCTACAATTTTTGTAAGTAGTTTGGAAAATTTATTAAAATTAGTGTCAAAAAACATTTACATGATTATGTAAATACAAGTACGTGCTATTTCTCGTGACTAAAAATCGTGTATTGTTAAAAATCTACTTATATTATTACAAAATGTAAAACTATAATTTAATACGTGGAATTTAACGAGAGTTCCATTGATAATTTCATTGTCAATCACTGATTCGTATTAACATAAGCGAGACCTACTTTCACCTGGTATAAAAGTGCATCACAGCATCCCACCCCATCCATTCATCATCACAAGATCATCATCAACACTTGACCATTGGTCTTCTACAAAGATGAATGTCCGGTGCATTGGATACCGATTAGCAGTTAGTCATTTATCAGACATCATTATAAACCCTGAATAATTATACTTCATTTCAGATTTGCATCCTCTTAAACCTCCACATTTGTATCGGGGCCAAACTGCCAGACCCTCAACAGTTCTCCGATGAAGAATACCTCGCATTGAGTTCACAGCCGTTGATAGAAGATGGGGATGATTTCTACATTGAAGACCATTACGAGGCAAAGAAGAGCTTCGTGCCCAAAGAACCTTTGATCGAAAGTGACGAATATGCGGCGCCCATTTTGGAATTAACCAACAAAAGGCCTAACAAGTCCAAACAACACAAAACATACACGAACCTAAACAGGGCCAAGAAGATTATCCATCCGGTAGGTTTCTCAACCCCGCCAGAACCGGAACGGCTGATTTCCGTCAAAGTTAACCACAAAGAGAAAATTTACGTGCCGCCCCCTCGCAAGAACAAAAAGTATCTGCCACCCCCTGGAGCCAGAAACAACCCCGACAGATCCGACGGCCTGTTATCCCCTCCCATACTGGAGACTAATAGAAAATATAACGAAAATTTAAAAAGACCACAAAAGGAACTCATCCCACCGCCAGAAACTCAGTATGACCAAAACCAAGACTGGAAAGAATTCGTCCCTCAAATGGCAGAACAACAAAACTACCTACCACCATTCATTCAAATCACTAAAGACAAATACCTGAATCAAGAATATTTACCTGCAGAATTAGATTCAAATCAATATCAAACCAAAAATAGATTCAACTCGCCTAAAGAGTTCACTATCAACGATAAAGTTTCATCGAGATTTGAATCTTCCAAGCAAGAAAACCAGTACATTCCTCCCAATCCAGAAAATCAATACATTCCAGCAGAGGCTGAGAAGAAATACATCTCTCCTAGGAATAACGAGGATCATTTTATTCTCTCACAACCGGAAAATGGATACATTCCATCTGAAAATATAAATAAACAATTCACAGACTCTCAATACGGACAACGCGAGACATCACAAAAACAGAACGATGATAATAATAAATATATTCCGCCACCACCAGAAAGACAATACGCTCCAGAAGAACCAAATAAACAGTATATTCCACAAGAACCTGAAAAAAAATACACAACACCGAGTAAAATAGAAAATCCCTTCATCCCTTCTATCCCTGATAATCAATACATTCCACCAACTAATGATGAAGAACGAAAGCCTGAAAACGGGCAATATATTACACCACAAAGCGAAAACAGATACATTCCTCCCAAAGAAACAAACGATCAATTTAATCAATCGAATGTTCAAAACGATTTCACACCCTCAAAAATCAATGATGAACTAACGCAAGAAATTGAGAAAAATCAGTCTGAAAAACAGTATTCTCCTAATAATCAATACGTTCCTCCAGAAAATCAATACATCTCCGCTGTTAATCAAAAAGATGCGAAGAAATTGTATAATCCTCCTTCGGGCTTCGAAAACCAATTCAACCCTCAGAACGTAGATAAAACATACAATCTCCAAAACCAATACATCCAACCGGAAAATATACAAAATAATTACTACACGCCTGAACAAAATAATAAACATATTCCACCAGAGTCTTACAATCAATACATTCGAGAGCAAAATAATCAGTACATACCACCGAATCAATACATTCCATCAACTATGATGTCTTTTGTGGAAAACCAGTACTTGCCTGCTGATAACACTATAACTCAATTCAGTCAAAATTTGGTACAGGGACCCACTCAGCCTACAAATGATTCATCAATCGAAACTCCATTGGCTACTAGAAGATACGATAGTTCCATGTTCCAGTTACCCGATGCCATGAAGCAAAAAACACCAGCTCCATTGACTTACTCCCACACTTTCGTAACTCTTCAAAATGGATCTTCCAGGTCAGATCTGAGGCAATACACCCCTAACTCAAACGCCACAAAAGACCAACTCCAAGAAGTGTTTATAAACGGGCCTCAGGTGAGACACTTTTCAACGCCCGAACCATATTTCGGACACCAATTCAACAACTACCAACATAGGTTAGCAAATAACCAAATAGCAATGTCCAGATCCTCCAATGTCCCAGTGAATCAAGACACCAAGTTAGATACACCAGCTGCGGAACATTCAAAGGCGAACGACTTCATTCAAAACATGGAAAAGCACATGAACAAAATGTCGACACTCCACAGCCAAGAGCTGAACCAGCAACTGCAGGGCTTGGAATCGAGACCTGTGGCTACATTCACTAGAAATTATGCCCAACCAACTCCATTTACAATAGTTTCCACAACTGAAGGCGTGCCGATTCTAAAGCAGTCCAGCGAGATGGCATTGGATGGAAGTTTCAGCTATGAGTAATTGTTTTATTTTGCTTTAAATCATCTATCGTTGATCTTAACTATTACTACTTAGACAAGTTACCGACAGAGCGGCTCTGCCTGAGTTGGGTCAATGAAATCTTCTAGTTATATTTATAACTAGAAGGTTTCATAAGCCCTTTAGTTACGTTAGATTACACACGAGGGTATTTTTCGCGATACCATGCCAATATATTGGCAGATCATACAACTTAACGTATTAACATCAAGATAGCGGACCAAGTAGACGAGTATGAGTGAGACAATTAGATATTTAAACATCCAGTTGTATGGCTTGCTAATATATCTGTGGTTGATTTTTAAACACAACAACGTGTTAATTCATTATATGTAGGTTATCTTATCTATTACTAGTTAATAACCGCTAATAATTGACCTTAAAATGCAGGAAATCAGAGTAAAAGTAATATTATTCCCCATCTCTCAGTCGTAATAACTGATGATTTTTTTTTCTACTTAAACTTGAGCGGGATTTGAACTCACTGTCACAATATTTATAGCTACTACGCTACATGTTAGTTAGAAAAAACACACTATACCTTTAATCAATCATCTTTAATTAATAAAATCTTTCAGAACACTAACAGGAGATCAGACTCACGTTATGCAGCAAGGTCATATTGAGAATCCAGGCACTGAAGATGAAGAACAAGTGATCCATGGTTCATATTCTTACATCGGATCAGATGGAGTGACTTATACAGTTCATTATGTGGCAGACGGTAATGGGTTCAGAGCTTCAGGAGATCACCTTCCAACTCCTCCACCTGTACCTGACATCATCCAAAGGTAGTCCATATCATTAAATAAAAACCAATTCATTCTAAAAACAAATTTCCCATCCAACAGGGCTATCGAGTTCAACCTGAACGAAGAAGCGGCGAGGATTGCTAAAGATCTCCAGAAATATCCTCACACTGGCGTTGGTTTCCAAAACATCGATCAACTGAGAGAAAGAAGTAATAACATTAACAAAGAACCAGCTGGTTTCAATAATAACAACAACAACAACTTCTTCATGCCACATGCCATATAAAGTCCGTGTTTAGCTCTTAAGTCGTAAATTATATTGTAAATATTAGTCATTAGTGATATTGATATATAAATGTAGTTCGAAACAATAACATCGTCTTTCATTTCAAACCAGTAAGTATCTGCATTACTAATCGATCTATCGCGTGTCTTCTTATAAGAGCACGACATAAAAACGAAAGTATTGCGTGCTTTAGACACGAGAAAACGAGAATTTTAAATATGTATATTCAACTAGTTTCAGAGAATTTTTCCTAACAAGAATGCATAATCATTTGCATAGTGAAAATGTCTAGAAACTCATCAATGCACTTTCAATTTACTTCTCTATAAGGACTTATACTAAACTATATTTAGGTCGAGTTTTTCCATCCTTAAAAGTTACAAACATCGAGATGTCATTTCTATAAAAATACAATAAAAAGTTTTGTATGAAAACGATTAAATTATTGATAGATTCATAAAGTATTATTTCAATTTCCATTTTGCATTACCTACAACGTTGTAAATAAATATTGTTACCATTTCTGCTCTGTCTTATATTTATCCATTATAAAATTGAGGCGTCTACACAACACAATGCTTGAAGCAACACTGATCTAAACGTCACATAACCATGACGTCATTTACTAAGCTAATAAATATTTACCAAGCATAGAGAAACCCGGACTCCTGAACATAACAATAATCATGAAATAAATATTTTCACGTTAAAATTGATTCCTTTACTTGAATTTAAGCAAGTGTAATACCAACAGATATTTTTTTAATTTTTGTTACATTTACAGATTTCTTTGACTTTTACACATATTCTATAGATACTAGTAAATGTTAAAAAAACGTCGCATAAATAATGGAAAATTCTAAAATTATCAATGAAAATACTTATATCCTTTATAAAAAAAAATGATTGATTGACATTTATCGCGGGTTTTTCTTTTACTCGTTTCGAGCAATAATTATAATTTTTTATGCTAAATAAACCAATAAAAAAATTACACTTTTCTCATAAAGCTGCTTTCATTATACATACTTAAAAAATAATAACATAGAGCAGCCTTCATTTTCTTATACCAGAGGAAAATATGTGGAGTTAGGTGATTTTTTTATTGAATTAGGCATAATTTCTTCCACCATTGATTTTTTGATTATCCATCTTTTTTCTAAAAAACCTTTATATCTATTTAAATATTCTTATTGGGGCATGTTACACGTAAACATTGTAGAAATATATTTAAAATTCGCTTTTCCGACGCCCATTTGGTGGTCGCATGTGACGCTCCCTACTTTAGACAGACGTGCGATGAATGCATAAAAAACCAGTGTTATTTAAACTAAATTTTTAAATTACATATTAAAATATACTTAAAGAGCTATTAATATGTATCTATAAAAGCACTTAATAATTGTATTATTTATTTTTTTAATAATAGTTTTAGTTGAGAAGCCCTGTGATTTTATGGGGGGTTGTGTGAAAGTGAATACTAACTGCATCCCTGTAGAATAAATAAAGATCAATGTTACTTTATAAATACTAAACTTGTTGCAATTTCAATGAAAATAAATATAAATAAAATGGGTGATCTGTTATAATACTTATAATATGGTATTATACTTCAAGATCTATTAATTCAAGATCTAATATTATATTTGTTGTTATAATTTGCCCATTTTTCCACGATTTTGACACATTCAAGATTCTAACAATTTCACCCTTATTTTTTTAATATTCAAATATCAGATAATTTAAATAAAATAATACAATTGAAAAGGCTTGGTTAAAATTGAGAGTTTTGAGTAAATGAGTTTAATGTTTTTTTTTTTACTTAATTATTATTTAATTTTAATACGTATTAAAGTCAATAATTAAATGAAGAATATTGATTTTACTAAATTGTAAATAGATACGTTTGGCTCATTTTCTTCAGACAGTAAGCTATGTAACTCTAGAGTATAATCCCTATAGTATAAACCAATTGATTGCATATAAATTAACCTATAGCTCTAGAGTTGAGTAACTCTCATTTTTCCAACTAAACAGAATGAAATATTCGCTCGCAGCGAACTGTCAACTGGTGTCAACGCACAGGAGTTTCATATATTTCTACCCGTTGACAGTTCGCTGCGAACGGATATTTCATTCTGTTTGGTTGGACCTTCTATACAAAATAAAATATATAGCACCTTCATCCATTGGTGTCTACAATTATAATAAAATTAAATAATCAATAATGGTTGCAGTGCTTTAATACCACAAAACAGTTAAAAGTATCCACCTAAAAATATAATAATTAATCCCATATGACCCGATATGTATACTTTATGAAAATGTGATAACTCTTTAAGGATTTCTATATAATAATTGACAATACGTCACCGCGATATTAAATATAATATTAATATTAATTATTTGAACAAATGTCATTTTCAAAAAAAGGGGTTTACCCTCGTGTGGAATTTCCGCTTGCGAAATTTGTTTATTTTAAAATGAAAGGGGCTCGTATTTAATACTTGGGGTTGCCGTGGGGTCAGCCAAATACCTTAGGGGTTAAAATATCATCCCCATTCGATTGTGCTACGTCGGAATTCTAATTGGAATCAGGTTTAACTTACCAACAGGATAATTCATCACATACCTGCAACAAAAAAAAAATAAGTGTGAAAAATACTGTTGAATAATTCAATAAAGTTCCCTCTTGTTGAAGGAAATATTCTTTAAATAAATCATCCAAAGATCCGATGCTTACGGAAACGTCACTTTAAGCTTTAGGGGATGAACGAAAACGTTTTATATAAATATATTTAAATAATATTCCTTAACAAATACAACAGTAATTATTCTGCGATAGACTAATTAAAAACTCCGTCTGTGATTTTCTCCTTTCTTTCCCATTTTCCCCCCTCATTTCTGTCTTGTATTTTTATTTAAAAGTCGTGACTTGAATGCAAGATCGATCAACTATGAATATTCATCCGTACTTTTGATAGGAAAACTTTTTATATTACATTTCAATGATTAATAGTCTCGGTGCATCTGGGAGGGATTTTTTTTATTATTAATTTGAGAAGTCAAATCACGCATTTTGTTTGAATCAAAGTTTTCTAATCAGTCAGTATTGTTCTTATATACTTATATTAAATATATTTTTTTATATTAAAAAAAGTGTGAAGTAACACGCGATCATTAAGAGAAGACCTTTATCAGAATTTATGATATTATAACCCAATTTGCTCGATAAATGTCCATAATTTCTAATATTTATCAAACAAATAATTTTTGTAGTTAAAAATCCTCCTTAAACATACAGTATTATTTCAGACACCGGACAAAATATAAATAATTTATCATATTCATTGGAAAAATTGAATAGAAACTGATGTTTCCGATCATTTAAAAACTATATAAATATGTATTATTCTTCCTTGTTCAAGTGGTATATTATATTTTTTGTTAGTATTCAAAAAAAATACTCTTAGGTTAGAGGTTGTAAAATATTTTTAATTGTATTGTTTTTTGGGTGGAATTTCATATTAATGATATTTTTTTTTGATAAGTAATTTCCACAACATAACACACAATTTTTTTTCTAAAAGCTTTTGCTATGTATGAATGCAATTTATTTTGTTTAATTCATTTAAAAATTATATGCTAGAGGATATATATTCAAAAAAAAATATTAATTATTCTTCCTTGAACAAGTAGTACAATAATTTTTAGGTAATATTCAAAAAAACTAGTCTTAGAGATTGTAAAATATTTAAAAAATATATATTAATATTGCATTGATTTTCGGGTCGAATTTTATTTTTATAATATTATTTATAGTAATTTCCACAATATTCCCATATTTTCATATAATGACCAAATCAATAAATAATATTTCCACAATACAACATAAAAATATTGTATAATTTACTATAAAAAACGTCTTGTCATCAAAAAAATATTGTGTTATTTCGCTTAAAAACTTTTGCTATGTATGAATGCAGTTTGATTTGCGTATTATAATTTTGTATATAAATATTTTTTTTGTATCTCCTAATTAGTACTCAATTCAATTGTAAATTTCATATTATATTATAACTTAAGACGAAGAAAAAAATGTATCCCACTATGTATGAATGCAGTATTATTTTCAACATAAAATCAATAATTTGCATAATGTATTGGGAAATTTTTGATTGATTTATTTATTAATAAAGACGAGCCGTTTTAGTGAAATTATTTAGTGAAACACCTGTGCACTTTCACATACATTTTCAATGAGGTGGTTTTTGGGACGCACCCTTTCAGGAGTTTCAGGAAGTGCTTCAGTACAATATTATAGTGTTTCATTAAAATAAATAACCATCGAATAATCGATTGATTTACGGCACAATAATTCTTCCAAATGACTCGTCGTCAACAATAACCAAATTGCGTCTGCTTATTTTCATTATTATATATTGCACCATAAAAAGGGGGCGCTAAATCAAATAATATTACTTTAAAAATAACACATTCATTGGAATAAATTTGCATGGGATTGCCTGTAAAAAATACACTACATTCTTAATAAAATTACATAATGTATTTAAGCAAAATGTGGCTTACGAAACACATCGTTTGTTTGCTATTTTAATTATTTAAAAAATACCATATACTCGAATTACACAATTTTCATTATATATTATTATGGATAATATTATTTTAAAAAAAACCACAGCGCTATGTATGCATGCAAAAAAATACTCTCAAAATTTCCTTCATTTTTTATAAATAATTTTATTTATATTTGCTATGTATGTATGTATGCAGAAAAAACATTTCTTTCGATTCGGTTCGATTTGAAAAAAATATTGTCTCAATATTATTTTAATAAAAATGGTATTATTTTAATAAAAAATATTTTTGAATACATATGAATGCAAAATTATTTTTTAAATAATAACTGTCTATATATGCATGCAAAAAATAACTCAAATGCAAAAATGTATAGTACATTAGTAATTTTAATTATATTATGCTATGTTTGTATGCAAAAAAAAACATTATTTCTTTAGGTTCGGTTTGCGAATAATCTTTTTTAATATAATTTTATAAAAATGGTATATTCAAGTACATTTTTTTAATATATATTATTGCAAAAATATTTTTTTGTAAATGTAGGCACATAAAATGTGTTTTTAATGCTTAAACATATAAGCGACCCAAAACAAAAGTAACAAAAAAAACTAATATTATATAATATATTTTTTCGTTCACTTGCAAAACTAGCGCTATGTATGAATGCAAAAAGGCATTTAATCGTATTAAAAAAAAACCTTAAAAAAGCGACTCGGTGAAAATGTCTATTCAGTCAGTATTTTTGTAACATTTGGTCGAAGTGATTACGGCGAGGGTGAAACAATGGGTTTAAATTCAAAGTAGTTTAAGTAACAACCCTCCATACATATATTATATTATACAGTGGTTGTCTAGACTCGATAGTAGCAATAACACCCTGTATATATGTATATATATATATATTTATATATATATATATATATATATATATATATGTATATATATATATATATATATATATATATATATATATTTATATATATATATATTTATATATATATATATATATATATATATATATGTATCATCCGGCCAACGCAACTGGATCGGACTATACTTGATTTACAACATCTAAAAATAATACTTTTTTTACTTATGTATTGTTTGTGTTTAACTATTAAGGTCATCGAATCGATATTTTATTAATACTAAAGCAGGATTCGAACCCATGACCGTTGTATTTGTAGCCATCTTAATAAAAATATGATACATTATTGGGTTTAAGCCGAAATGAAACAATTTCTTTAATGTTTGATTCAAACAATTAAATTATCATTAAGTCAACAAAGCGATAAAAATATGTATTATATATATATATATATATATATATATATATATATATATATATATATATATATATATATATATATATATATATATATATATATATATATATGTGATCATCAAGGGATGATGATTTTTCCACGAAAGTTTTCCACTTTGGGCGTGAAACTTTTGCCGGTGGGGTTTTTGTAAAAAATACGCACAAGTGTGATATAAATAATAAAAGCGAGGGGATGAAAGTACTTGAGATGTTCTCTTTGATAAATGAACGAATAACATGCGATCTTATATAATATATTATATTACTGAAAACACTACTCTATTTAAATACTTTCCATATTATATTATATCCTAAAAAGTGTTGCCATTTAAAACATGTGTCGCCAGTGGGGGAATTTAATGGATGCGATTTTTCAATCCGTATAATAAATACATACCACAAACACATTTTTGAAATCATTAAATATTAACGATCCAACTTGGGTTTGGTTTAAATTATTCACAACTTCACTTCACACGAATTCATTAACGGAAAATCGCCACTCGAATTATTTTAATCGAGCGATTTATTTTATGAGATCGAACGAAAAGCCGACAAATATGACAACAACACTGTATTACTTAATTTGGCATTAATCACTGTAAACATTTCGGCGGACCATCTGTCGATGTAGCGATATATGTTCGCTTAATTATATTTTTTGTTATTTATTAAAACTAATGCGCAATAAATAATCAAATTTTAATTAAAAATAATTGTCATTATAAATGCTGGAATTTTTTAAAATAAAAACAATAATTGCTTAAAGTGTACAGCTTATATAATAATTGCTTATTACAGCCACTACTGCGTACTTCACAGAAATATTTAATTCCAATATGGCGGTCCAATCACGATTTCAAAACCACGAAATATTTTTAATCAATAATAAAAAAAAAACATTTATTATTTTCACGAAGTCCAAAATATAAATAGTCGGCTTTCTTTGCAAATTGAATAAGTTTCGTTTAGATTTATTTTACAAAACAATTTTTTCCAATAAAAATTCCCACTATACGGCATTAAAATTTAGATTTTAAAATCCGGCTGTTTATAAATCGAGAATCCATTTTCAAATTATGTCTTATTAATGAACGAAGCATTAAACGGAAATGAACCTAACTATTATTCATATTTAAGGCTATGCATAGAATGGCAAATGGGGGTAAATTCTCTTCTAGGATTATAAGCCGTTTACCCCCATTTGCTATTATATACCTAACCTCATACATATTATATTCAAATATATAAATAATTGAAATATAGTTTTAGAGTATTCGTATATATTATATGTATATATGTATGTATAAAGTAAGCGACCCCATCTGTCGGATACATTACCCGATGATGAGGCAATCAGGACATTCTACAACCCCATGGACTACTATTATATAATACTACTACTATACTCCAATAAATAAATATATATTTAAGACAAAACAATTTAAAAATATTATTAAATAATACACCTGAATTTATTGTTTAGCACGTGTATTGTTGCACTCTTCTCTCCTACTCGATAAAGGCATAAGTGTGTCTCCCTCACTCAACACATTTATAGTGACCACTGATAGTGGTTGTGACAATACTTTTTTTTTATTTGATTATATTATTAGATTGTTCTATCGATATTATAATATTATATATATATATTGTATTTAAACAGAATGATATAATTTACCAATGTAATAAATACATAACCCGCCCAGTGTCCAGTGCAACTCTGATTATCGCAAAAAAATATTTGTACATTTCTTAAAATTGCCGGAATTTTTCGACACCCAAAAGTGTGCTTAATGCATAGATATAAACATAAGATATCGCATTGCATATAAATAATTCGTGTAAACCCGTGTATTGTTGCACTCTTCTCTCCTATTCGATAAAGGCATAAGTGTGTCTCCCTCACTCAACACGTTTCTAGTGACCACTGAGAGTGGTTGTGACAATGTTTTAAATATGTTAAAGAAGTAGTGTTTGGTAAAAAGTGAGCCTAGATGTATTTGAGTGTATGTTTGAGTCCATATGACATGTAGTAACAATGCATTTACCCATTTTACTGTGAAATATAACTGAAGATATGAAGAGAGATGTTTACAGTATAATGTTTGCCAGGTAACTCATGTTTTTGGCCACTTGATCCACTTGAACTAAACACGCATTTAGCCACTCATGCGATATCTTATGTTTATAACTGAAGAAATCTCTTGAACGAATTTGTATTTCAGTACATTCTGACTATATTTTTTATAAGCGTGACTATAACCATTATAATACAACCAATCACAGCCGTTTGTGGTTATTTTTCGCATGTTTAAATTGCCTTTTGTGTACGTACTTAAACGAACATGCATTATTCTTGTAACATCTCAGTATGAAATAGACAACTCTATACCATTATATAAATTAGAAAGCTATACAACTGAATGAATAAACATCAAGATGGCGGACCAAGTAGACGAGTCTGTGTGAGACAATTAGTGTTGCCTCTGTCAAACTCCTCTACATACAGTTGTATGGCCTGCTCATATAGGTGGTGTTGGATAAATACAATGGATATTTATGGCATATTTTACGTTAGTCCAATCGAACATCGGTGATTTATTTCAATATGATTATCAGTGAGTGCAATGTCAGGGAAATATGGTGGATGCGGAGGACATTCCCATCATATTCTGTTACAATATTAGACACTTAAATTTCCAAGCGGGCGAGTTTAAATTATTATTGAATATTTTGATGCACACATAATTTGGCTTACATATTCAGTTTTCGGGGATGTTGAATATTGAAACAATGTAAGGACAACCCCTTAATGAGGGTGGTTTTGGTCAGCAGATGTGCATCCATCTAAATCAAACAATACAATGTCCCAATTAGCATTGTTGATTGTCGCTGAATGTATGTAATTTAACATAAAGCATCGCCTCTACAACTACAAAAAGCTGACTCTAATAATTTATTTAGTTGGGGTGGAAGAACAGTCAAGTTAGACTTTAACTACAGTAGACACTGTCCGGGTCAATTTACATCAACCTGCGGATACACCTTTATTTATATAAAAATACATATACACGTCTTATTAGTAATTGTTTTAGACGGCACAAGAAGAGGGTTAATTATTAATGAAGTGAGGGGTGAAGTTATATATTGTACAAGGGATGCTGTGAGACATTGTTGCTGTAACCACCCTTCCATATTTATATGTTAGAATACTTATCAAAAGGTTAATTCACGAATAAGACATTGAAGAGTATTTTTTTATTCAAATTCAATCAATCAATAAAAACGAGGAGAAATAATAAACAATACATTTGACATATAAAATAATTTAATTGATATTTCCAATAGTTATACAGGGTGAACTTGAACTAACTGAGAATATTTTAGGGGGCGGTAGGGAGGAAAAAGTTAAGTTTTTGTTTATTATTTAAAAAATAAAATACTAATAGTGCTTTTGGTGTTCAAGTTTTTAAAATTCCACCCTGTATATATATATTTTTTTAAATCTGATGGATATGATTTGTATTTTCATTTTGGGCTTAATATTAATTAGGATTTACGAATTTCTATTATTGTTATTGAATTGTGTATAACATAATATATTTTATTAATTTGTCCATCTTGGTTATGTGACGTTTAGATCAGTTTCGCCCCAACCAATCGGATAATACGCCCCAATTTTATTCCACGAGCAGAAATAGTGACGAAACTGATCTAAACCTCACATAACCAAAATGGCGCGCAATCTTAATGGTAGCCTCACCCTTTATTACTTAAAAACCATATAAAAAATGGTTTATTTTTTCCAACGGGTTGTGTGTTATGTGACGTTTAGATCAGTTTCGCCCCAACCAATCGCATGATACACCACAAGAACGAGCAGAAATAGTGATGAAACTTATCTAAACGTCACATAACCAAGATGACGCCAAATCGAAATGATAGCAGGACTTTTTCCCAACCTGTTATTACTAAAAATCAATATAAAAAAAAGTTTTTTTTCTTCAAGACGTTATGTGACAATGCTTCATTTATTTCCATATAATTGAGGCGTTCACAATAAACAAAATATTAATAAAATGATTTATTATTAAGGTAAGAAAATATATTATCTTCAAGGAACTGAACGTCTCAATAATTAAAATGGAAAAATAGAAGAATATAAAAGCTCTTTGCAGAGAATTCAGGAGAATTATACAAGTTTTCAAACATTCGTAAATGTTTCTACATTTTATCGTCAGATGGCATGACAATAGAGAAAATCATATTTTCATTTAAAAATAAACAATTTATAGATTTGTAATAAATATTAAGCGTTGCTGAAAGAATATGCATCATCTTATTTGTGATAAAGTCTGTTAATTAATCTAATAAACCAGGGATTTTATAAAAATATTATTATTATTGACAATTATTGAAGATAAACTCATTCTCATTGTTTTTTTTTTAATTGCATTTACAAAATGGCTTTAAAATTCAGTTGTTATCAATGAAATGCGTCACCACTAGTTGCGCAGATGTTTGCAGAGATCGACGAATATTTAGAATAAATTATAATTAAATAAATATTTATAATAAAATACCCAAAGAGTCATAATTTTCTGGGTTATTTGTGAAGATATTATGTGAAAAATTATAATAGACATAATATATGTGTACATTAAATGAAAGCCATAGTATTACTGTTTCCTTCTCTATTAAACTATCAATTTGTAGATACTATTTGATTTGTATTAAATAAATAAAGGTTGTTTATTCGCTTCCAGTATTATGAAATGTACGCAATACATTTTGAAGGTGAACTGAAGTTCGGGAATGTCCTTCAAATAAATAAAGGTGACCTCAGATTAAAAAACGACGCAAATACACTGTTTGACCTTAGAATGTGTAACCAACCCTTAAAAAATGTAATAATACTTAAATTATATAAAAAAATAATAATATTGCGATAGTAAAAAAAATGGTTCTGAACTTCGCTAACCGGCTTTTTTAATATTTTGTACACAGAATGAGTCACGATTTGTAGCAAAATATTTACTTAAAATCCACACAACAGCTGATTCTATGCAACCACACAAAATATACACATTTTTATTAATTAATTAGAAAGATAAATTGCCCATTTTTCATTGTTTCTTATGTTTGTAGACCAAATAATACGTAGTATAAAAATTATTAAATATACAAACAGGACACGCCCAAAATTGAAGGGTGTTTAAAGTGACATTGAAATATTATAATACAGACATTTGGCTAAATATTATTTAATCTTTGAACAATGTGTAATGTATATAATAGCCCAAAGTGTATATACATAACAATCAATTAACTAATTATTTTTAATAAAAATAATTTTAGTTTTTTTTTGATCAACCAAATCAACAAACAATTTAAAAAAAGATACTGCAAGTATAATAACAACACAATTTTTAATTAATAAACAGTAGACATAAATCCCACATTGTTATTTCAAATCAAATAATTTGTATTATGTTGCTTTTAAATTGAAATAATATATTTCTATCATTAATAATGACACAATGAACAGTGCAAACTTATATTAAATTTATTCAAACTTGTAAATGTGAACTGAGATGTGAAATAAATTATAAATAAGAATGACGTAATAAAATATTGATTTTTTGAAATAAATGAAAATATGAACGACATTATAAAAAAACCTATGCTTCATTTATTTTATCAATACAGAAAAAACGGTTCACCTTAAAACTTATCGTATTGTGTTATGATATTACCAATCACAGCCGTTTGTGCGCTGTTCTGCGCGTGTCTAAATTTTGACATTTACTCTAAAAAATGTATTTATTCAAAGATGTGGAAGAATTATATATAAAAAATACACATATCGTTTAAGCTATAATTTTTTATAATATAATATGGAATGACAGTAGGTTATTATTATTAGTGGAAAGTAACAAGTGAGCCAAACTGTTTATTATTTAGGGATAACCTTAAAATATTCGCAATTATTAAAATGTCCATGTAGTGTTCAAAATCAATTTTAAATTGAACATTTTGACACTCGAAAGAAATGGTAATTAAAAGTATAAAAAACCAGCATGTAATGTTAGTTAGGTTAGTTTTACTTTGAAAATTACCCTACAGAATGTATTTATTCAAAGTTGTGGCAGAGTATCTCAACAAAAAAAAAAAAAATATATATATATATATATATATATATATATATATATATATATATATATATATATATATATATATATATATATATATATATATATATATATATATATATATATATGTATTTACTAAAATTATAAATAAAAAAATACACAAACTATAATCATTTTTATAATATGGAATGACAGCGGTTATTCTTATTAGCGGAAAAAAAAGGTGAGTTAAATTAGTTTATTATTTAGGGATAACCTTAAAATATATTTACTGAGCCGCTCTATTAATCAACACATTGTTGTGTATAAATAATATTTTTTTTACATTGTATCTTATTATAATAAATGATAATATGATTGTGAAATGTGTGTTGTTTCTGTAATAAACGATGTAAATTAGTTGTATTTTCTTATTGATTTAATGGGAGAACTCCGTTCTAGAATGAAACATGGTTCGGGTCTTGGCTAAATGGTGTAGGGGTGGGCGGAGAGGTGGCGGTAGTGTATATAAGGGAGAGATGCGTCGCGGAGCATTCAAACAGTGACGACACTTTGTACTGGAAACAAGTGTTAAATGGCTCTATTACCGCAGTTCTTGTACAGAGACTTCCTTCATCAGAACACCATGGACATGATGAAGCCTCACAGCGACACCGGGACCAAGATAATCACCAGCAAACAGCACTACAAGATCCTCATGGACCTCCACCACTACCTGCCCGAGGAGGTCACCGTAAACATCGTGGGCAGGAATATCGTGGTGGAGGCCAAGCATGAAGAGAAAGGGGATGAACATGGCTTCATCAGCAGACACTTGATCAGGAAGTACATCCTGCCTGACGGACACAAGGCTGAAGAAGTCCACTCCACACTGTCTCATGATGGAGTCCTCACCATCACAGCTCCGACTCACGCCCCCCTGGAAAGTGGACATAGGACTGTGCACATCGAGTACATCGGACCTGAACACAACCCTCGTCATGCCATCAATGGCAACCCTGCCAAACACGCCTAACTTGCAACAACTCGAGTTATATGGAAACCTAACGAAAACTTCACACACTGTAACCCATTAAATTATTAATATTTATTTGTAATCGATAATTAATAAAAAGCTTTAGTGATATACTTACATGTTTTTTATTATGCATTGTTTATTGTTGTCAGTAGCGCTTTAAAGTCGCAACATAACCTCGCAAATGTCGTCGTGTAAAAGTATGATGCAGTTACAAGTTCAAGATGTGACAAACGCACACCACAAAGACGGTAATAGACATGTTTTCCTGTACTTTTAATCTTTTTTTTGTTAATTAGTGCCTCGCCAGAGGCTCGGATGAGGCATTAACTAACAAAAAACCAATCATAAGTGTAGCTAAGTAACTCTTCTATCGTATTTACGGTGACGTATGTCTGGAAATCCATTATTTAAATCAGTATATATATATATATATATATATATATATATATATATATATATATATATATATATATATATATAGACTGCTCCAGTGTATAATATCGTAAGTGCAAAAAAAATATGCGTGCTCTTAAGTGTTGCCACATATTGTATGTATGAAACGTCAAAAAATGTTGATTTTCAATCATTATTTAACCTATTAAGTGGGACTTTTTCGAAATAGTAAAATAGTCCTATTTGTTACCAGATTGAATATGTGATTTTTTTGCACTTACGATATTATACGCTGGAGCAGTCGATAAACATATTACTAGTAGTTATAGTGTATTAGAAAAAAATTGAAGTGCAATTAAAAACAAGTTGTATTTTTTAAATTTTATAATATGTTTATTAATACAAAGATTGATTTTCAATAAAATATTATTTAAATAAATATATCGTGACGCCTTCCCTATTGACGGGAGTCCCTTTATAAGGGGTTGGCCAGGCCACCTTGGCCTTTACGGGAGAATATAGTAGAGATGGTTTCCCAGGCCACCACACAGCAATGAGTACTTAAGATCTAGTTTGCTAAGCTAGATCTACCAAGTGACTCCGGTGCCGTGAATCGAACCCGGGAGTCTTCACTCACGAATCCGTTACACTAACCACTGGGCCACAAGGCGGCTCATATTATTATTATTTAAATATTATATATTATTTAAAAAAAGACTATATTTTGTTTAAATTACATGCAAAAGATATATATATTTATTAAATAAATTAATACATTAAGGTGCAAGCGAATAAATTAATACAGTTTTAAACATTATGTCAAGATTAAAAAGGCGATCAATTTGATGAGGAATTCTTCGTCGTCGTCTTCGTCTCAGGTGAGGATGTTAGACTTATCCTTGATGACGTGATGATGGGTGTGTCCAGGGCCGAAGTATGTGATGGGCACCTTCCTGTGTCCATGTTCGAGGGGCTCATGCTTCAAGGACTTGATGGTGAGTACTCCATCATGAGTCAGCGTGGAGTGGACTTCTTCAGGCTCGTGGCCCTCAGGCAGGGTGAACCTTCTGATCATGTGTCTGGTGATGAAGCCATGCTCGTCCATCTTCTCATCGTGTGTAGCCTCGACCACAATGTCCCTGTTCACTGTCTTCACCGTGATGTCCTCCGCGTCGTAGTGATGGACGTCCATTAGTATCTTGAACTGCTTATTGGTGTTGATGATCTTGGAGCCGGAGTCGGAGCCGGCGAACAGTTCTTCGTTATTGCGGTGGAGGACTTCTCTGAATAGTGCTGGTATTAGAGCCATGTTTGTGTTTTATCAGGACTTGTTTCCAGTACAAAGTGTCGTCACTGTTTGAATGCTCCGCGACGCATCTCTCCCTTATATACACTACCGCCACCTCTCCGCCCACCCCTACACCATTTAGCCAAGACCCGAACCATGTTTCATTCTAGAACGGAGTTCTCCCATTAAATCAATAAGAAAATACAACTAATTTACATCGTTTATTACAGAAACAACACACATTTCACAATCACATTATCATTTATTATAATAAGATACAATTTGTAAAAATTATTATTTATACACAACAATGTGTTAATTAATAGAGCGGCTCAGTAAATATATATTGTTTGACTGATTTTGAAACAGCTGTTTATTTCAAAATCTTGTGTCTGTTAAATACGTCATGTATTAAGAACATTTTTTTATACACAACAACGTGTTAATTATCTGTCGGTGATCTTAACTAATACTAGTTACACAGGACATAATAATCATAACAGTATTTATCTTACAATACAGGAAATCAGAGTAAACCTGGATCAAGACAATCGATCGGGATTTTATTAATATTATTCCCGATCTACCAGTCGTAATAACCGATCAAATCAATTAAAAAAATCTTGACTTGAGCGGGATTTGAACCCATGACCACAGTATTTGTAGCCACGCTTCATATCCCTTAAGCTATTACGCTGGTGGATATATAAATATCAAGATGGCGGACCAAGCAGACGAGCCTGAGTGAGACAATTAGTGTTGCATCTATCAAACTTATCTGGTTGACATCTTGATATTAAAACTCTTGAAAAGTAAAACTAACCTAACTAACATTACATGATGGTTTTTTATACTTTTAATTACCATTTCTTTCGAGTGTCAAAATGTACAATTTAAAATTGATTTTGAACACTACATGGACATTTTAATAATTGTATATATAACAATATATATATATATATATATATATATATATATATATATATATATATATATATATATATATATATATATATATATATATATATATAATATATTCTGTAGAGTAAATTTCAAAATTTAGACACACGCAGAACATCGCACAAACGGCTGTGATTGGTGATGTTATAACACAATACAATAAGTAGATAAGTTTTACGTTGTTACATTTTTGCACTATTGTTAAAAGAAAAGGTTTTTCTATAATGTCGTTCTTTAACATAATTTTAAAATCCTATACATATTTTTAATATTAAGCTAATTAACTTAACTAATAATTTGGGTCACCTGTTTCTTTCCGCTAATAATAATAACTAGCTGTCATTATCATCCATATTATAAAAATTATTATAAAATGAAATAAACATAATAGAAAATATTGGTATTGAATTTATCTGTCTGTGAACTATTAAAGCTACAACTTAATAATCGCCATAGTATTGAACTTACAATCCAGGAAATCAGAGTAAACCTGAATCGAGTCGATTTTATTAATATTGCAATAGCCAATAGAATATTCATATTTATTTTTTTTACAAAACCCACAGTATTTAATAGTCATAATTATATTCCTTTTTTCAATAAATACAACCCAATTAGAATATTTTTTTTTTTACCTAAAGCTCATTTCTAGAATGTGTAGAGTAAATTTCACACTTGCTAGACTTTATTAAGACCGTAATCACTCTGAAAATAAATATATATTTCGTCAAAATAACACTAATCACAGTCGTTTGCGGTATTCTTTATTCCACTAATGTGTTAATAAGTTGTTCTAAACAAACAATACGTGCAATTAATTATTACTACATAAAACTCTTTCTCGCGATAAAAACGCACGTGTTGTTTAGTATTTTACACATTGGTGGAACAAAAATCATGTTCTTATTTATAAATTAAAGATTTGTTGTTTGTCAACAAAAGCACGAATGTTGTTTATCAACAAAGATTATATAATATTTAGCCAAGTTCCGAACCGTCTACAAAATATTTCAATGTCACATTTAACCAACCTTCAAGTCTGGGTACGTCCTGTGGGGGCTTCTGATCCCCCTCGTACCCCTACCCTATTATATATCAAGGTTGATTAAATGTGACATTGAATAATATCCAGAAATACAGAAAAAACACTTCATATAAGATTTGAGTGCAGATTATACTTTTTTTATAGGCCAAATACAAAATAAATTAAGAGGAAATGTAGTATAAAAAATATATATAATAATTTAAAACAACATTCCTACGTCTATTAATCATTATTTAACAATTTATTATTAATTATTGTATTGTTTAATTTCTCTTTGGTTCGGAACTTGGCTAATTTTATTGTTACCATTCAGCCGAGCTCCGAACCATTTTTGGGATATTATTTTCATAAATGAATAAAACAAAGATTCGACTTTAAGTCTTTTATTTTACGCTTAATATTTACATTTTTTTTTGTTTTTTTTTATTTATAATACATAAATAAATTATTCCCCATAGCTACGTACATTAGATATTTGAGTAATACAAGATCTTATAATATAAATGAAGAAATACTGATGCTTAGTCTTGAATCTTAGGTGGTAATATCATTCATGTTGGTGATCAGCGATAGTATTGAGGCTGGAAGTATGTGATTGGCACCTTCCTGTGGCCTTCTTCGAGGTGTTCATGCCTTGGAGCTGTGATGGTGAGGACTCCATCATGAGATAGTGAAGAGTGTACTTCTTCAGGAGTGTGTCCTTCAGGCAGGACGTACTTCCTGATCATATGTCTGCTGATGAAGCCGTGTTCGTCCAACTTCTCTTCATGCTTGGCCTCCACCACGATATTCCTGTCCGCTGTCTTCACGGAGATCTCTTCAGGCTTGTAATGATGGAGGTCCATGATTATTGTGTGCTGTTGTTTGCTGGTGATTATCCTCGACCCGGTGTCACTGCGAGGGAACAGATCCATGTTGTTCGCCTCAGCAATACCCTTGCAAAAGAACGGTAGCAGCTCCATTATTATCACTGCTTCCTCCTCAATGTCTACTTACTGTTTGAATGTTCCACGACGCTTTCCTCCCTTATATATTTACCAACGCCACCTCTGTATGCACCACTAAACTAAATCTAGCCGAGTCCCGAACCTTCCCGGATATTCCAGAAACATTTTCCACCACAAATTCTCAACCTGTGTAATTAATTATTTAAATAATTTTATATTCATAATCATGTATCAATTGTTAAATCAGAGATAAATTATGCCGATATATTAGCAGACCATACAACTAGACGTGTAAATATCAAGATGGCGGACCAGGTAGACGAGTCTGAGTGATACAATTAGTGTTGCCTCTGATATTTAAACAGGTGTATTATCTGCTATTATATATTTTTAGTACCACTAGAGCATTACGGGGGATCCCAAGTCGCCGCGATGATCGTCAGTTATACTAGATTAAAAATAAAACAATAGTGAGAAAGCATATTAAGTATAACATATCTCTGAGTTTAATTTAAGTACATATAATACATATGTACATGTCATACACAAGAGATGTGCCAAGATCAAACGAATTTTATAATTTCTTCTTAATGCACTCATAAAAAGAAATGTGACTAATCAAGCGTTAAACTATTGTTTTTATAAACTACGGTTCAATGTGAAAAAAAGATGGAGCGATATACAATAGAGAGTTAGGCATAATATTACAATATCCGTTTGACTTTGACACATCTCTGGGTGCTATCACAATTCGCCTACACTGTACAACTTAAAGGTTCCACAAAACTATGGCCTATAGAATTAAAATCTACCATAGTTCCAGATTGTCTCATCATCATTTTGATTTCCTGAAAGTATGCCTGCTCTACATAAATTAATGTTACTATTACTCTACACATTCATGAAATAAATTCTATATTTTATCCCACCAGCAAAAATTTAAACCAAAGTTTTACATTTAAAAAAACCTTTAATGATTCAATTACACGTGAATGATTTTAAGACACTCTTTTGAAGATTAATTCAATGGTACAGTTTCTACAAATCCTTTAACACACATAATATTTCCTTGTGGCGTATAATGGCTGGCATAATACTTGAACTTGCCATAGAAGAACTTCCCTTGAAGCGGAGCCATCAAAGCTTTAGTTATATTCATCACGACATTTTCACTACCCTGGTTATATTATCAAACACAATATTAATAAACAATTGAAAACGGTGTGTTTGGGGCACACAAACCTGTTTAAAATGGCATGTTTTCAAGTCAAGAAGGCTGTAAATTTTAAAAGTGGGTAGCAACAGGTTGAGTTCACATGAAAACTTCGAGTTTAACGGCCAAATTTGTATGAATTTTCCGTCCACAGAAGTGTAGATCTTCACCCTCATCTAATCAACGCATTTTTTTAAATGTATCTAACATCTTTAAATATATCAAAACTCACCATCAAAGGACCGCAGTCTTTATAAACAGTAAAATTACCAGCCATCATCCAACTACCTGTGTTATCTTCATACGTTATTGGATTAATTAATTCAGCCATGTTTTTCCTCTTGACTCCGTTACAAAGATCCACTGTCAAGTTTTTAATCTTAGAATCCCCCTGAATATTAAAAAATTACCAATATACAAAAATAAAATTTATGCAACACAACCTTACAAATGGTTTTTCAGCTTCACATTCTTTCATCGCAAAAAGTGCGAATATTGAAATCAATACAATTCCAAACGTGTCCATCTTCAAAGCAATGATTCACTTAAATAAATCTAAAATATTACCCTCAATTATAAGCTTCTCAAACTATGCGTTAAAAAAATATTTTTTTATCAAATAATATTTATAAAGTCATTTATGAGAATCTTATATTTTTAATACAATATAAAAAAATTAAATTAATTAATTACATTTAAATAATGGACATTATTAAATGACCCAAAAATATTATTTATTTTAATAAAATGCCTTTCATTATTATGTCATTAAGAACAACAGGAAGTCAGGCTGTATTTCACAATCTGTGATGTATTTAACATTGATATTTATTTGAATGAAATATTATGAAAAAAAAGATTGATAATTGAATAGCTTGTAAACCAAACCGCTAGATGGCAGACTCATAAATATAATTCTTAACGATTCTGTTAATTTAAAAATTATTTCTACTTCAATCATATGAAAATGTGTTAAATATACTTTAACAAAGTAAAAAATAAAACATTTAATTTATACCAAAAATTAATATACACCTTATTTTAGCATTGCCATCTAGCGGTTACAATCTAAAGCTTTATATAATCCCAATCCTTGTAAAATTTTCCTGAAGACTTTTTTCAATTCAAATTCTCTTTAAACTGTTGAAAAATATTTTCCCCATAGTTTGGGAAATACAGTCTGATTTTCTGTACATAATGACATAATAATAATGGGCATTTTATTAAAATAAATTATATGTTTTTTACTATTATTTCATGGCTCCATTTAATTATTTAAAATATGCTTTATATCGTATATTTTTATTATCAACTTAAAATATTATTGTATTGAAACTTCGCTGTAGGTGATGGACCCATTTAAATTAATTTTAATTTCAGTATTGTTATATTTAATAGGGTTAAATACATATTAAAAAATCATTATTTCTAGACGTGGAACTCAAAGTTTTCATGTGACCTCCAAAGAATTTCACCTCTTAGACTTCCAAGCAAGTACAGTTTAAAAAAAGGTACGCTTCTTCTAAATACTATTTTATTAACTATAGTTAAGTCGTCTGTTACAGGATAACGAAATAGTCAAGTTGAAGTATTATGGAAGCTATAAATCTCCCCGGGGGAATTTAATGTGTCTTAAAGGATATTTAGAAACTGGGCCAAAGAATTAATCTAATAAATAATGCTTTATTTATTCGACACACCAATTAACTTGTGCAGAATGTGAAACTTCTGTTTTCTGGATTCAAATCCTACAAAAGTTTGTCAGTTCCTCAAATCCAACGTAATAAATATGTATGGTATAAAAGCCGGATTAATTTATATTTAAATTTTTATTTTCATCCTTAAATTAACTATAAATGAGTTGACAAGTTGGTCGCGGATCAATTATGTATGAATTGTCAAACTAATAAAATTATGGTGATTACACCAACAAATAAAACAGATATAACTAGATCTTCACACTGATACTATTTTATGTATTGTATAATTAATTTGTTTCAAGTGTAAAATATTCTATCTAATATCTTTGTTAAATGGAAATTCTTGATGGGTGAAATTGAATTAAAAAACGTTGGATTTGATATGAAAAAACACTTTTTGTGGATAAAAGGCATGGATTTTATCATTGCGATAGGCATTGGTTAAAAAAAGCCCTAGAAAATTACACAAACATCTATTATTTTAACAGAATATTATGGGAATTTCCTTCGCATCCACCATATTTCCCTGACATCGCACTGATTATCATCACTCATCATATTTAAAAAACCACCGATGTTCGATTGAACTGACATAAAACAGGCGATAAATATCATTTATATTTATCCAACACCACCGATATTAGAAGGCCGGACAAGTGGATGTATAAATATCAAGATGGCGGTCCAAATAGATTAGTCTGAAGAGACAATTAAGCTTGGGAATCCTAGGCGTCCGTCGCCATAAACGTACACCGTAAAGACGGTAATAGAGTTGCTTTGCTGTACTTTTGATAGTTTTTTTGTTAATTAGTGCCTCGCTCGAGGCTCAGACGAGACATTGACTAACAAAAAACCGATCATAAGTGTAGCTAAGTAACTCAACTATCGTTTTTACGGCGACGTATGCCTGGGAATCCACAACTTTAGTGTTGCTTCTGTCAAATTCCCATACTTCGCCCATCATCTTGTATCTTGTATCATATATATATATATATATATATATATATATATATATATATATATATATATATATATATATATATATATATATATATATATATATATATATATATATATATATATATATATGATACAAGATACAAGATGATAGAGCTCTGATATATATATATATATATATATATATATATATATATATATATATATATATATATATATATATATATATATATATATATACATACATACAGTTCTATTGCATTAGTAGCATCATTTACCCCAACTATGTGTAGGTGTTTTAATAGTATCTTTATGGGAAGGCGAAACGCTACCGAAGGATTGGGCAAGTTCGATAATTTGTCCACTCCACAAAAAAGGTGACGTTAGCGTGTGCAGTAACTATAGAGGGATATCCCTACTATCAGTTATGTACAAGATATTCGCCAAGGTTTTAAAAAATAGGCTAGCAGAATACGCGGAGGAATGCTTGGGAGACTACCAAGCCGGATTTAGACCCGGGCGTTCAACAATGAACCAAATATTTACAATTAGGCAAATATTAGAGAAGTGTAATGAAGCCGACGTGGAGACTCATCACTTGTTCGTAGATTTTAGGCAGGCATTCGACACAATCGATAGGGATATTATTTACAGCACGATGAGAGAGTTTGGGTTTCCGGAAAAACTCATAAGTCTCTCAAAAATGACGCTGACAGACACCAAAAACTACGTACGGATAAATGGTGTACTGTCGGAGTCTTTCATCACCAGAGCAGGCGTAAAACAGGGGGACGTGATATCCCCCCTGTTATTTTCATTAGTTTTAGAAAAGGTTATGCGTCTTGCAGGTTGTAGCAATAAGTCTAATATCTTCTATAAGTCTTTTCAGGTACTCGCTTTCGCAGACGACGTAAATATTATCGCTAGAACTAAGAACGTGTTAATTGATAAGGTTAGAGCAATAAGGGATGCCGCTAAAATAGTAGGATTAGTCATAAACGTAGATAAAAGTCAGTATATGCATGTGACATCCAACTCGGAATTGGTAGCACATCGTAGCCTGAACATAGATAATGACCACTTTCAGCAGGTTGACTCTTTTGTATATTTGGGAGCAGTGGTCACTAAGGATGCTGGAAATAACCAGGACATCAACTCTCGCCTGCAAAGTGCTAATAGGGCGTATTTCGGCTTAGTACGCTTGCTCAGATCAAGATATCTAAGTAGAAGTACCAAGGTAGAATTATACAAGATGCTAATTAGGCCAGTACTAACCTACGGTGCAGAAACATGGGTTATTACCAAAACTGAAGAGGATAGGCTACTTAGGTTCGAGCGGAAGATTCTTAGGAGGATCTTGGGTCCTGTTCAGGAGGCACCGGGACTATTTAGAATTAGACGGAACGATGAGATTTACTCATTATATAAGAGCGTGAACGTAGTGCAGTTCATTAGGGCTTTAACATTAGGTTGGGCCGGACACGTGGAAAGAGCAGGAGGATAGTATCGGAAATACTATCCAGCAAGCCTGTGGGTAAGAGAAGGCAGGGTAGACCTAGGCTAAGGTGGGCGGACGAATTTTATAAGGTAGTTAGGAGTTTAGGAATTAATAACTGGAGGAGCGCGGCCTCCAATAGAAATAAGTGGAAGATGCTGGTGCGGGAAGCCTTGGTTCATCACTGAACTGGAGTGCTTATGATGATGATGATGATGATGTGTAGGTGTACTGTTTTGTACATTGTTCAGATTAATAATTGTAAGCGCTTTAGGAAGAGAAGGCTTTATATAAGAGTTGACCTGTAGTTTGTAATGGCAGTTCTAGGTCTAGATAACACCAAAAGGTATCTTATGAGCCCTCATCTTGTATTCATGGCTTCAGGCCCCTCAGGACCGACTATATTGTGAAGCCTGAAAGATGCCACCGATTTTGGGACTGCCATTATACAAAAAATAAATATAATAAAACATCACGACCCTCATTAATTAGATAAATAACAATGGGCGCGGCTTCACTGCATAATTATTCAATTTTATAATTATTTTAGTACAGTAGCGGTTATTTTGTTTACGAGAATAACTGAACCCAATTGCGATTCTCAACATTTAACTAATAATTAAAACTGGGCGACAGCGTGACGATATTTTCAAAATAGGCGATTGAATGTATCAAACTGGAGTACACGATACCACCGATATATTAGTAGGCCATACAACTGGATGAATAAATATCAAGATGGCGGACCAAGTGGACGAGTCTGGGTGAGAGAAAATCTCGATAAAGTTTTACATCGCTCTTCATTGCTGTTGTTTAATCACTGTTAATAATCTTATTTACAGTGTTTCCTCTGTCAAACTCATCTGCTTGGTCCGCCATCTTGATATTTATACACACAATTGTACGGCCTGCTAATATCGGTATATATCGTCTAAATTCTAAAACATTCTCATAAAAAAACTTTAGTAATATTAACTCGATTGATTGAGGACATAAACATATTTTTTTGTATTGGAGCACTGCATTGGTTATCTTGTATTACATTAATAAGTCATTTACTAGAAAAATTATTCAATAAAGCAATATTCACTGAATTTTATATGCGAATTACACAATTTACCAAACAATAATAAAGATAACCCGTGAAATAATCCAATACTAAAAAGAGATTCACATAAATAATAACTGTATTTGTATTCAGTAAAAATCCTAATAGGTAAAAAAATACAAGATTAATATTTATTAATTTAAAAAGTTCTCAATTTAGTCTCATATAAACAGTGCACGCTTTTTTATGAAACCTTAGGTTAGGTTAGGTTAATCAATGATTCTCAATGATTTTTTTTTAATATGAAAAGCAATGTAAAAAACAACCTCAGTTAAGAAGGAACAGAAACAGGAAGAACAACGACTTTATTATGTGATAAAATGTATTATTCTATTTGAATTTTTACATATTTACAGAACAATCTTATAACATAATAATAAAATAATTAAATTTGCATTCAACTTTATAGTTTGTCCTATGAATATAATAATTAATGTATGATAAGTGTATATCGTAATAGTGTTTTGTTGTAGATAATATTTAAATCGTAATAAATTATTGAGCATCTTACACTGTGAAGCCTTGTACATGCTTATAAAATATTCAATGTATAGAATAATATATAATTCAAAGACACTGAGTGGCTTTTTGTGTTCAATGTAATGGTATTGAATAATAATATTTTAATATATAATTTAGCATAGTGTAATTGTGATGTTCCAGGTCATTGTACCGATCGATATAGCAGAGGGCAATCATCCGTGTAATGTCCTCTCTTATAATAATATTACATAAATAATAAAATAGATTGATTGACTTACCTGTTCGTTGGGTGCCGAGTTACGATTGATGGTATTTGAAGCTGAACCTTCCTGTCGATGGAATCTTTCAAACTTGAAGCTGTTCGATCTGTACAGTTCGTTGTCCTCTTTGCCTTTCCTTCTGCACAATGAACGGGGTCTAAAATATTAAAAGGGACATTCATTCATTATGGAATTATTATGAGACGTTCACTTCCATAACCACAAACTCAATTATGTATTAAAATTAAATAAATACAAGCGAGAAAGATTATCAAGTCCTGTGTAACTAGTATTAGTTAAGATCACCGACAGACAATTAATTAACACGTTGTTGTGTCAAAAATAATTATTTATTTATTGTTCAGGGACAAGGCTAAGATCGGGAATAATATTAATAAAATCCCAATACATCGTCTTGAACCAAGTTTACTCTGATTTCCTGTATTGTAAGGTAAATACTGATTATTAAGTCCTGTGTAACTAGTATTAGTTAAGATCACCGAAATAAATAATAACCTTAACTAATTGTAATCAAAGTTGTATCTTATTATAATAAAAGAACTATTAAAGAACGACTTTGTAAGAAAAAAAACTAGGATTGATTTCTTTTATCAATAATATCTCATCAAAGATGTGGAAGAGTATCGCCAAAAATATACATATTTTTTTATTTATTTTATAAATAAAAAATACACAATTCAGATATTCATATTCAGAGATGAAACTTGTTACCCGAACTGTTAGTAAATTAAAATTTAATTAGTTTATTATTAAAAATATGTATGTGTGTATATTTTAGGGATAACCTTATTATAAATATAATACTTTGTAACTAATTGTAAGATCATCGACAGACAATTAACAAATCCTCTCTAAAAAAGCTCCTCTAATAAAAATAAAAATCTTAACTTAATCACATTAAACCTGACTCTGATTTCCTGGACTGTAGGGTCAATACTGAAGCGATTATCAACTAGTAATAGTTTAGATCACCGACAAACAATTAATTAAGATGTTGTTGTGTCCAAAAAAACATATATTATATTCGCAGGCCATACAACTGGATTGTCTCACTCAGACTCGTCTACTTGGTTCGCAATCTTGAAATTTATACGTTCAGTTGTATGATTAGATAATATATCGCTTATATCGCGAAAAATATATATAAGATTTCCTAAACCCAAATCGCGCAGAGCCGCTCTGTCGGTGGAATGTGCAATTAGTAATACTTTATAGAAATCTTCTCAAAAAGCACGGAAATAAATCGATTATCAATTAATTAAAGTCCAATTATAAAAATAAATAACAACATATTGAGTTTTTGATTATGAAACTGAACACTTGGCCCGCAAAAGTATACTAAATAAATTAATATTCGACATGTATTTAATTTATTATGACAGCTTGAGAATCTCCGATTATGTTAGTATCGTATGGCAACACTGTTCATTTAAATTGCATAGTTTGTTGGTTATGGAACTGGACATGTTCGTATTAAATAATATGTTTTACCAATTTAATCCTATTTCATTAATCAATGATATTGAATTATTTATTTTCCACTATAGAGTATATTTTTAATGACGGTATTAAAATAAATATAATAGTTGTGGTTGTAGAGCTGAATAGTATTGGTGCGTATACAAATACAGCATAACACTATTATTGGCGAAGATACATGAACGAGCATTAAAAAGCATGGCTGTGCCGCGTCTTAGGATAATAATCACCTTTTTAGTAATTACTTTAAATTATTAACCTGCGTCTTTTTAACTTCACGTCAATGTCTCTTGTAGTTTTTCTCGGCATTATTAATCTATTAATTTGTTATGTATTTTCAAATTGTTCAATGGAAATTGTAGAAGGGTAAAATTGAAATTAAATGAAGTCGAAAGTAAGAAATGCATATAAACATGTATTTTCACCACTTTTAACCTTAAAATAACCCTGTCTGAACTAAGAAGTTAATTTAAATATATCTTTGTTTTAAGTGGGTTCAGGTGCAACAACTTTGTCTTTAACTTCAAGTCACTAACTCACACAGCTTAAGAGAAAAATAACGAATTATGAAAAATACTCCCTTAACAAGCGATATTTCATATAACGAGTAACTCGTATGGAGTTTAAAAACCCCTGAATGCAAATTTTAATAAATAATTGTAGAAATTAAGTGTGAAACCATTAAAAAAGTAAGGAATTGTCCTTGGTGTGAATGTTTTAGCATAAAAATTGTTTCATGTAACGAGTAAAATTTAATGCTCGTTATGAAAATTTTCTCTATAAACACACCCTGTAGTTTTAGTTTAAGTTAATGTATCTTTTAACAGCAGTTTTGTGACTAATATTCTAAATTAATTCATTAAAAGTATGTATTATTTCAATTGGTGTCTCATTTATTCACTGATGTGTACTAAACTATTACAAAAAAATAAATCATTCATAACAATTAGAAGGGTACAAATTATTCATGTATTAATAAACATAATCCCAGACTAATTGGTATGACGTCAATGCCCCGTGTTCATTAATTTATAAAATGGATTAAAAAATAATAATATCCCCAAAATAGTGACTAATTTCACTAAAATAATCCAAATTTCCCTATTTTCTGAAAGAATGACTCACAAACTGTATTTTGTACACGAGTCACTCATCCCCATTGTTTTATTCACATAATATTCTGGATCAGTTCCAAATCCATATATCCAATAATAATAAACATCCACTTATTTTATTTCCTTTATTTAAAATAATGGTACTCTTCCTGGGGGACATAATAAAAAAAGCATTAAATACAAATATTAATTATAAAACATATGACATCTATATTTCTTCTCCTCCAAAGTAAATCACATTTTGTTTATAATTAATTTAAATAAACTGTTTTCACAATAATAATTCATAAAGAAGCACCGCATTCTCAAAATTGCAATTTAATAATAAAAAAAAACAAACACTTGATGGATTTAAAAACACTTGCAATTTGATTCGTGTTTAGATTTAAAAACTACACTGTCCACGATTATTTTCTTTTGTGTCAAGGTACTTTATTATTATTATTTTAATAGTATAAAGGTGAACGTTGTTTAACTGTGGCCATAACTATAGTTACATGCCTCATAAATGGATGTGCTAAGCTCAGACAATATTAAGGCATCCCGTTGTCGCATAGAGTACGATATAAAGATGGTAAAAATGAGAGCAAGCGCACAAAATATATCTATTACTCTGAATTCTGCGTGTCTAAAGCGAAATGTATGGGAGCACATTTTATGACGTCATTTACCCCCACCACTGTCAAGATTTCACAATTGTGGTTTTAGACGCCTCAAAAAATGTCTCTCATTAATTGTCTATTTCGCACAAATTGTCTTTATATCGCTTCTATGCGGAAACGATGGATTGCTATAAAAAAGAGGTGTTATTGGCACATCATAGATCTTTATTGTAAATCGCCACCATCCATATTAAAGGCCAGACAAGTGGATGATAAATATATCGGGACGGAGGAGTTTGACAGAGGCTACACCAATCAGACGCGTTTAGTTTCCCTTCTGGACCAATCATCTCACTCAGACTTCACGGACATATCCGCCATTTTGATATTTATACATCCAGTTGTGAGGCATTCATATCGGTGGTGTTGCTCAGACTCGATGAACATTCTTATCTGGTGAATACGATTGACTCACGGATACTAAGTGTGTTGCATGCTTCTGTAGTTACAGCTACTGTTAAATCCCGTCCACTTTATATAATATATATTATATTCTCCATGTAAATACTCTCCAAAACATCACACGTAACAAACAACACACGACTCATCGACGAGATCTTGACTTGCAATACTGCTGCATGGAATTCTCACAACTTCACTCATTTCCTTCGCTAACGACCTCGACATGGACTCGGGACTCGGGAAAATCTCCTCTAATTTATTATATAAAAAAGAAATCACAATTTTTCATTACTGCCGAAGCCATCGACGAGAGAACGTGAAAATGCACTACACATAATTTTACGAGATATTTATAATCACTCTTAAAATATTTAAACAAAAATAACAGAAAAAAAATACATAATAAGAAAAAACAACCATGAGAGTGGAAAATTTACAAATAATAAATATTACACTTTTTGGAGCGCTTTGAATTATGTTATTTTCTACACCGAGGAAATGGATTAAGAACGCATACAACCGTTCCCTAACTCGAAAATTTAAAACACCTACGTACAGATTTGAAATAAGCTTATTTTCAACACTTTTTTATGTTTATTACCGCAAAAGGTTATAATGTAGGATATTGGTGAGTGAGGTATCTGAACATGTCTAAAGATGGACATTTACCCTACAAACATAATAAACAGGGTATATATGTATGCAACAAGAAACATTTGAGATATACAGTATATTGCAGAGTAAATGTTTAAACAAGGGCTGTGGAGCCGGAGTCCGAGACAGAGTCGTCGCAAAAATGAACGACTCCAGATTTTTTTTTTAATTGAAAGTGATACATAGTTATTTTGCAAAGTTTGTAAATATCATAAATTATAGTTGGTATATATCGGGATTCCGAGTGGAGTTTTGTTATTGATAAATATCAGGAGTCGGAGTGGAGTTTTGTTATTGGTAAATATCGGGAGTCCGAGTAGTTTTGTTATTGATAAATATCAGAGTTTTTTTGTAGTTAAATTTATAAGCGGAGTCGTAGTCATGTTTTTTTCAGCAACTACACAGCCCAGGTTTAAACTCTTCAAATCATGTTCAAAACTAGACACTTTTTTTGCTTAAATTAAGACGGATAGAGTTGAGGAACGGTTCTATGTATTTACAAACAGCACCAGTTATAGCACTGGGTTGGGTAACGAATTTATATTTTAGTAACACTTTATAGTCATAGAATACTAGTTTTTAATGGGTCAATCAGTGTGTGTATTTAAGATAAATGGCGCGGGGCCGGGGCCGGAGCGGGCACTGGGGATAGGGGCGCTGGTTCGTTATTAACATTTTCATAGATCAAATGGGGCGGCGTAGCAGGTCTATCAGCCAAGGTTGGTGTCCTGACTGGAAGTGCCAACTCTCCAGAATGCCTGATATTGGTGTACTCCCTCCCGGCAAGGAGGCTCCTTTGCTCGGCTTGCATGCGTTGAGAAACTGTCTCTATATAATGCTGGACGGCCAAATAGACAAATTTGTACTGGGCTTCAGTCTGCACCATGCCACTTCTCTGAGCCCTCACCATTTGTATGGTTCTCTGGATGTCTATTTCACAGTCCAGGCCTTTGCGCTTGATCTGATCCAGGATCATATCGATGACGATGAAGGTGCCCGTGCGACCTATACCCGCAGAACAGTGTACGCAAATGGCCGCTTTCGAAGGCCCCCCGGCTTCTCTCATAACTCTTTCCTGTCTTCTGTTCACATCATGAAGGAAGTTCAACACGCATCCGGGATCTGAAGGCACTCCGTGATCCGGCCACGCCTGGAACCTGTAATGATAGATCCTACGAGAGGGAGCAGCCTGGCCGTCGGGACCTACTCGCGTGAGAGTGAACTCGCGAAGTGTGTAATCAGAGCTGACATGTCTGGCTTCCGTTTTCACTTTGAATTTACCATAAGTTTCAGTCTCGTTCATGGCGGGCCAGTAACGAGCGCATTTCGTTTTACCGCGTTCTACTTCTTTGGTGGTCATCACGATCACCCTGGTGTCTTCCTGCCAAATCATCGACCAGAAGTCGGGTATTGTGTGCGGCAAACACCCTTGGGTCGCAATGTACAGCTTGGACCTGCACATCAAATCATCTGGCTCTTTATCTGGAATGAGATTGTTTTGCTCATTTTCTTCAGTCTGTCTTATGTAATTAGCGTTGATGTATTCAGCGCCTTGAGGTGCATCAGTTTCGATATCTTTCAACTTGACGCGCGTATGATCGAAGGGCAAAATATTCTTGTAGCGATTTTTATCTTTGTTTTCAGGCTTGCTGCCTTCTTCTCTAGAATATAGATGGCGACATTCCTTCTGTTGTAGAGCTTCGAATTCCTCCCAAAAGCCAGCCACGCCTCCAGGCCCACCTCTTCCGTTCTCTTTTTGCAATTGTTCGACTCTTGTACGAATCGCTCCGGCGTTGATCCTGGTCACGTTGAAAGGAGCACGCAGGTGCACTACGCTTCCCGACGTCTCCACCATTGGATTCTTCCTGTAATGTTCGACGAGTTCGGCTAAAGTATCAAATCTTTCTCCGCCGCCGACGTCGTACATTCCGTCGTGCCAACGTATCATGACATGAGTGACCTTATCCTCAGACCTGGCTGAAAGGACGTAGTCGCCCGGCTTGCTCTGCGATTCTCTCACGAGAAAAGAGCCGTACTTTCCTCTGTCTAACAATAACCGTTCTGCGTCTCTCGCCGACAAATGGCCGTGGAACCAGCGCTCTGCTGTTGGATCGGCGCAGTTCAGCGGGTATTTGAGCTCTATGATGTCGCCGTTCTTTTCTCGCAGTTTACCTCTGTTTTCAGTGTAGTGTTGGATGAGCTCCGATAAGGTGGCGAACTTCTCACCGCCGTACAAGTCGAAAAAGTCTCCATTGTTTTGAATCTTGATATGAGTGACTTTTGCTCCTCGTCTCACAGATAGTGTGAAATCTCCTGGACTGCTTCCACTGTGTCTCGCTAGAAAAGAGCCGTCCACTCCACCTTCCAGCAGCAATCTTTCAGCACATATACCGCTGACCATAGGATGGAACCAACGACGAGAACCCATTTCCTTTTGGCATGCTTTCACATGCTCTTTTTACATCTAAGGAATTTACAATAAAAACATTAAAACATGATCAGTATAAACGACTGACCAACCCTGAACCGTCTAATAATCAAACACTCGAGACCGCACGTTTTTTGATTCCTTAAAACTATACTCATATTATTTAGAAATTACCTGAATTCGGCAGAATGCAAAGGCCACTCTATTCCAAAGAGCTTGAGTTTTCCAGGTGGTCTCTTGGCCACGCTGCGTCTTCTTCTTCTTCTTCGCCTTTCAACCAACACCAACTCGTCACCGTTACGGACAACGTAAGAGGATCTTAAAGTTCCTTTATCATCACCATCAGCACCCCCAACCGCCTGTTCTTCTTTATTTGCATCCTGTTGGTTATTGTCTTTTTTACGCCTAGACGTATGCAAGCCAACCTTCCTCCACACTTTTTCCATTATGTTCTCTGCTCATTGAACGCATTTCCACTAAAGGTTTAACATTAAATATACACTTAACACTCAACTATTTTTTTCAGTCTGTACAATCTGTAACTAATGTAAAAATTTATGATATAAATACCATCGGCAATAAAATTCAACAAACTATTATTGGTCGGGTAATGAAGTGCAGAGAAAGAAAGGATTCCAAAGCGAGACAGTGAATATTTAGGGGGTTATATTATCTATTAATACATACTGCAGAGGAAAATCATTCCTTTGCAGTATGTATTAAGGGTGAAATTCGCACGAAAGTTACCCCACTGACAGATACTAAATATGAATAAACAATTAAACAATACACTGTTAACTATTTGCATACGATTATAGCACTTTGACTGCGGATTATGAGAAGACCGGGTCATAGACTGACAACGACTGACCACAGTGAGTCGAGATGCGACAGAAGTCAAGGGGGCGCAGGCTCGAGGGGAGGGACTCCTCCCTATATCGGATGCGCATGAGCCGTGCGCGCCCGCCTCCCCAACATTTATTTTTGAAGCTAATACACCCTTCCCAACAAGTGGCTACCGGTGAAGAAAAACACCCCATTCATCCGACAATAATTCTCAACTAACTTTCAACAATGGGTCAATCGTTCAACACTGGAAAATTTCAATCAAATGCTTGTATATCAAATAACCGATAACTCTCGTGTTAGGTAACTCACAGTTTGAATAAACCCTGTATTTATAAGTCAATAGATCTGAGTTTAAAATCAGTATTATTACAATTAAAGCCATGATATTCTTGCATAGCACATTTTTTCAAATAATATGCAAAAAGACTTCAAATACATTCCTTACAATCTAAAGGACTTATCTAACTAAATACATTTTTTATACAATCAAAAAAAAATATTTTAATTAAAATAGAGTAATCGTAGAAATATTTTTAAGAATTTTTTCCATGATTATAAAGTAAACAAATAATATAAAAGGTCATCCGAATTGTGAAATTAGTCAATTAATTTATTATTACAAATGAATGATATATATTTTTTTAATATTCTCAAATCAATCCTAATTATTTAATACATATTTAAGGACAGATGGAAAAACCACACAAGTAATTTTTTTGTAATAATTCTTACATTATTGATATTAAATAAACATTATTTACTTTAAATCTTGCACCCGTATTTGAACAAAGACAAAATATATAAACAGTTCCCGGACATGAAACGAATACTAAAGAGAAATGATTCCACATATGGTCGACAAATATGAAGGAACTGTTTCTTATACCAAAAGTTAATTTAATTAAAATTTACATTGAACATTAGCTGAGAATAAACACATGACAATAAAATACATTTTATTTCAACAGTCACACTTTCAAATTATACCTCAATATATAAAAATATATATATTTATAAATAAACAAAACATTCTAAAACAATTTTTAATAAGCTAATTCTTCTTAATAAGCTAACAATTTTATTGTTTACATATAGAATATACAGTCACAGAATTAAACACTATTTACATGATTATTTTTTTTTCAATAAAAATATAACATATAAAACGTTCTCGAGTGTTTGGTCGTTGGATTAATTAATTGATAAGACGTTCAGAGTTGGTATGATTTTTTTGTTGTAAATTAGATACGTACCTAAGCGGAATAATTATAGTATCAGTCTCATATTGGACAGGAAATCAGTCGATCTGAAAAGCAGAGAGGAGACATAAAGTTAGTTTAGTATGGTCGAGTGCATGATCCATTGTGTAGTGGACTTGTGGAGAGGTTAGTGTGACACAGTGACACAGTGACACAGTGACACAATGACCGACTGTTATAGTAGTGCAGTATTGTAGTAGTGCAGTAATGGAGCAAGTGCAGTTAGGTCAGTTAGTGTTTTAGTGTTAATAACGACACAAGTGTACTCACCACTAAACTAAGGCAACTACGACCATTAGTTACCAGCTGCCAGCGCCTGTCACTGTCACCGCCTCTTCCTTCTGCATGCAAACATATCACACGCATGTATTCATGATAAATCTCCATCTAAAAATATTCAATTATATTGATTTAAAGCCATTTTTACACTTTAAATACGTATATTTATGGATATTGAATTAAAGAATAATTTTAATCCTATAAATACAAATATAAAATATGCATAATTTGATTTATAAACTGCAGTGTTCGCAAATATTCGGCCGGTTTGGTAAAATTGGTGTACACGCATACGCACCGCAGGCACACACTCCCATTAATATATTAGTGAGTCGTGCTAGAACTAAATAGTATTTGAGCGTATACAGATAGAGAGAACTTGGTAGCATTTGTGTATACCCGCTCTATTCGTATACGCACCGCACGCACACGCTCTTATTAGTGGGTCGTGCTAGAGCTCAATAGTATTGGAGCGTATACGGATAGAGCTGAATAGAGAGCTTGGTAGCATTTGAGTAAACCTGCTCTATTCGTATACGCACCGCACGCACACACTTCATTAGTGAGTCGTGCTAGAGCTGAATAGTATTGAAGCGTATACGAATAGAGCTGAATAGAGATTTTGGTAGCATTTGTGTTCACCAGCTCTATTCGTATACGCACACACTCTTATTAGTAAGTGCTAGAGCTGAATAGTATTGGAGCGTATACGGATAGAGCTGAATAGGAGCTTGGTAGGATTTGAGTACACCAGCTCTATTCGTATACGCACCGCACGCACACACTCTCATATTGTTAAAGGCCAAATTAATATGCAACGATATTACCAATCACAGCAGTTCACGGTACCTTGGCGTTTGTCTAAAGTTTGACATTTGCTCTACTAAAATAAGCAAAAAATAGTAGGACACCTTAGAATCGATGTTTATAATTACCATTAATGGTTGAAAAACTGTATTGGTTGTGCAAATACGGGTTTCAATTGTTAGTTAACCCGGTGTTCCATGTACAACCAAATTAATTTATTCAATATAATTATCACTTAATAAGAATAATCTAATAATTTACCTTTTATAATGAATTTCCTTACCTCTTAATTTAATTAATAAATAAACTATGTAGAAATGGGGAATGAATATGAACTCGGAATAGATTTGATAATTTTATTTATACATCTCTTAGTAGTTTGTTTTTCAAGTTTATCAAATAAACAAGATTATAAAATTGCTCCATTCCAAACGCAACCTCTTTTTACATGTGTATGTATACATATATATAAAAATTTCAATTAAAACATATAATGATTCTGCTCATATCTCACTATTTTATAATCGAACAAAATAAATAATAAATAACCTCGTGTTAGAACATCTGTCGAGATTGATAGTAAGTAGTGAATTATGACGGACAATAAAAATTACAGCTAGCTACACAGATGCGAGGAATGAATCGGTTAAAGAAAATGCACTGCATAATTATACATAATAATCATCGTTTCGCTTAATACATTTAAAAATCACAGATTCCAAGCTGGAGAATTATGCGAGTGTTTTGGTAAACTCATTATTATCAAAGAAGAAACTATTCATTCATTCGTAATAAACATTTTCATATAAAATTACATAGAATCTTTCTTTTACAGTCATTTCGATATCTGTACATGATATATACAGCTATTAAATCTATTTTTTAAATACATATATATAAAAATTCAACACGAACAAAAATTTCATTAATCAACCCATCATGTGCGACACACTGAACCGGTCAAATTAAAGTATTAGACGGTGTTTATAAATTATTTTTATAACTGTACTTTCAGTCTGGAATATAACGATTTTTTTGTAAAAAAAAATATATGACGGATGACAAAAAAAATGATAAACGAAATCTGAACTGGTGTTATTAACTTCTAGGATATGTATTTGTCAATAATAAATATTATGATTGGCTTCGACATGTCACTTTGTTCTATAAACATGATACAAATCACCTCTTTGGAAAAATATTTTACATAAACAATCGCATTTTATAACTTAAACTGCATACGTAAAGTCAATATTGTCTAAAATAAATACTAAACTCAACAAGTAATAAACCTTCATGAAAACATGTCGATGTAGTGATGATTTATATATATATATAATATATATAGAAGACATCGGAATTTCATTAAAATCAAATCCACACTCCTCATGCTTGAGCGGAATTGTCACAATTGTTAACGTTTCTAATTTGTCCAAATAATACAAATCTCACATGCAGAGATATCCCTCACTGGCCGCTTTCCGACGTATCATCAATTTTTCATATCCTTCATTCACTGGACAATATAAAGAACACATCACTTAAACTGTTTTGTGTGCGATTCGAAACAAACATGTATTAATTCTAATTATCTAGAGATATGACACTGAACTGAAGTTATGGTGAAACAAAATTATGTAGGTACGTTGTCCAAAGAGTCGGGATGAGCTCGTTCTCATTGGGGGTAATTGATGTAAGGCCAGGAGGGCAGGGCGGGCTAGCTGGCTCGGGGTCTCTTTGCTGGACCTCCTTCCGTTGACACCTTCGTAGATGAACACACGCCCCCGGCTACCGCGCTTTGCGACAGCATATATTTCAGCTGGGGCATGTACTGCATAACGTCTTTGATCTGAACTAACGCTACTCCATTATCCGAGGAAGTCTTACACTTCCCTGCTTGTTGCAAAATCTGCATTTGTAATCTAAACATAAAAAAAATCCACATGTCAAATACGTGAAGGAATTAATCAATTACAACAATGAGTAAAATAATTACCTATTTCCTCTATACAGCTCCAATCCTAGCACTTCCAGAACTTGTCGACAAGTATTCAAACGAACCGACGGGAAGAAATAACTAACCAGATCCTGAAGAGTCATCAATAATTCAGAATAAACGTATGGTTTCATATTTATACAGGGCACCATCATACTCTCCACTAATGCTTTTTGGACCTACAATTACAAATTCACAATAAAATATTTAAAATACTTTGATATAAAATTAAAAACAACCTTATAAGGAATGTGTGAACTAGATTGTGCAACATCTGGAATGGATGTCAGCCTTCTTTTACTCGTATCGGAAGAATGATGGCCGTTGGTACTTTGTTGCTGAGATGAACTTCTTGAACTCGGAGCCGAACTCTGATGAGCTCTGAAATAAAAAATAAATTTATAAATATATATTATTAATAGGCGACAGCAAAACTGTTCATTTAAAAAACTTTTTAGTATTCAGTAAATCGAACAAAACTAATTAATTATAGATATTTTTTTATAGTTGCCCTTGCTCAAGCAGAAATCTTCACTGTGATGATCTTGAAAGCTGAAAAAACTACTTACGGTATATTATTTGTGGATAACCTTGAAAGTGGTGGCGGAGTCTGTTGCTGTTGGGCCCGTTGTTGTTGAAGCTGCTGATGTTGATGTTGTTGCTGCTGCTGCTGTTGTTGTTGCAGCATAGCCAGGGACAATGCATTATTGGAATATTGCTATAATAAAAATTAATCAAACATTAATATGAGCTGAGGATGATGATTGTGAGGGAGTAAGTTTTATATAAATTGATTCATTAGTAACGTACTTGTTGAATTTGTCTTGCTTGAGCCGGAGTCAACGCTGCATGGGAATTACGGGCGACAGAGCTATACCGGGCTGCGGCTTGTGCTTGAGCTGCGGCTTGAGCCTTTAATATAAGTTATTATATAAAAGAGAGTTCACGCTAATATGTATCACAATAAATTACCTGAGCTAGCCGGTAAACTTGTGATTGCGTCTGTGACAAAGTATTTCCAAATGCCGGTTGCCCGTTCACTAAGCCATTCCAGCCATTAGTTAAAGCCTACAAAATAAAATATAATATGAATAAATATAAAAACTTTGATCATTGATAAATGGAGACTTACTTGTACCGCTGCAGAGATTCCAGCCTGAGATAACGGAGCATTTCTTTGAGCGGCAGCGACCAATTGTTGATGTTGAATTGGATTTTGGTGTTGAGCCGCCCGTCTGCCTCTTCCACTTCCCCCGACCAATTGGTTACTCATAGTAGTGTTGCCTGTGTGAATGTTCGGAGGCGCGGGAGGTGCTCGTGTCCATTGACCGACTGTACTACCGCTGAGTGATCCTAGATAAATGAAAATTTTATTTAATAATGTTTATGAGTAATAAATAATGATTAGACCTTGACCCATTAAAAAGTATTATTTGTAGTTGTTTCATCGGAGTCAATAATAAAATAATAGAAACATGATTCTTCAATGTAAATCAATTGGAAATAAGATTTCGAAATCTATAACATCCTTAATTTAGTAGATAAATAAAGTAATATCGAATACATTTTTCAAATATCAGGGGCAGATTTGAACAATGATTTATTTAAAGATCGGTCAACAATATAATTCAATTGAAAATCCTGAATCGAGATTGTTCAATGACACATTAGTTTATGCTTAGATAATTGTATTATTGTCTGTCAAGCTTCACAATGAGTATTTATTAGAGCCGGTGGATCATTAATCATCAAAATATATTCAAAGAATTCAACAAAAGAAATTTTATGATTCTCCGAATTAATAAATATGTAGGGTTTGATCACAAATCGAACTTGGCAAAAGTAGCATTAAAATTAAGAAGCTTGAAAAAAATTGATTAAAATCTCATCTAGATAATAAGATGAATCATGATAGACTAATTAATTCTCATAAACCAATGATATTTTAATATTTATTATTTGTATGGTTGGGTTGTACAAACTTCGTTCAATGATTAAAATAGAATGTTTGTTTATATATCGAGGATTGGCCGTGGAATATAAATGCATTTTCTTTGATAAAATGCTGCAGTAGCCTGGTTTTGAAGATATGTGAGTTTGTTTACTCTTTTTCCACATGCTTTGTTTACAAAATGTATGAATGAAATGTATAGTATACCTTTGGAGGGTACGAGGAGTTGTGATTCCAGCATTTTGTTGGGCCAGTACTCTTCGAACTCAGTGCCGGGAGGGAAATAGGTCTTGATGTCTGCTAAGCTGATGACGGAGCAGGTCTCGCTGGCAAAGAGCTCATTGCGGATGCCCTGAACCTTGCAGCAGAACTTGAGATAGGACAAGTCCCACCCCTCCAGCCGATCCGCCTTCAGCTTGAGGTTCTCAGTTTCGCCCTCGAAGTAGAAGAGCGGCACATACTTGTGGCCGTCCCTGACCGTGTAAGGCACCACGGACTCCCTGTTGATCCTGATGAAGCCACAGCGCGCCCCCGCCCCCGCGGCTCCCCCCGAGGCCCCCGCGGCCCCTGACTCGGCATCCCTGGCCAGCTTGTGGTAGCAGACATCCAGGAAGCGGTAGAACTCGTCGGCGTCAGTGAGGCGCACCACGAGGTCCTTCTGCGTGAAGGGCTGCGCTCCGAACATCTGGTCGCAGTGCTTCTGGTTGATGTCGTTGAGGAGTCTGCTCTCGGCCTCGCTGATGTAGTATGACCTTATACAGGTGCAGGTGTAGATGTCCGCGTGCAGGTAACACAGGTACTTGTTCAGCAGCTTCACCTCGACCATCCTCACCGCGCAGTACTTCTCGCCGGCCCTCAGCAGGTATGGGATGTGACACTCGCCGACCTTGTCCCACCCGAAGTGGCCCTTCCAGCTGGACTCGTCAGGGGCCGCGCTCTTCTTGTCGGGGCAGGCGGTGCTGGGGGCAGCGGGGGTGGTGGCGGCGGCGGGGGCGGGGGCGGGGCCCGGGGGTGGCTGGCCATTGGGGGCCTTACCGCGAGTGACATAGTTCAGCATGGCCACTTGTCCTGGCGGCATCCCCTGAGCCATGATGGTGGGCCGGCCTTGCTGAGCGGCATGGGCCTGGGCCTGAGCCTGCTGGGCCACACTCTTGGCCTTGTTGGCCTCGACCATCTTGGCCGCTAGTTCCCTGATCTCTGCTTCGTCCGGCCTCTCGACCTTGACGGTGACCGTGACGGGGGGCGGAGTCATCTCCTGGCGCTCGCCCCCTGTCGAGTGACAGTGTCGGGACTCGGGACGCGTGTGTCTCTGGAGCGGGAGCACTGCTAACAGAGTATGGGAGTAACGGAGGCAGCGAGGGCGGGCCTGGAGCCTGGGGCGGGCCCGGAGCCTAGGGCAGGGCCGCGACCGGTAACCGCTGACTGCTGACTCACCAGCGTGGCACTTGACTATGTGGTATCGTTATTATCCTGGAGGGCCGCAGCCGGTTCCCTCGAACTACCGGCGCCGATACCGTCCCTTGGCAAGGCCGAGCGGCGTCATCGTGTATAGTACAAGCAGGCCGCGGCCGGTGAGCGGAGGACACTTTGGCGGCGGCGGCCCATGTTTTCGGAAAACGGTGTTATTAGGGCCGGCGGTGCCGCGCGATTGTCGACCTTATGCACGGCGGCCGAGAGACTAGCGGCGCGGCTGCCGAGCCAATATGAGCTCTATTGACGGTGAAGGCCGACAGTTGCGCGCGCATTCTCGCATGTCTCGACGAGCGGGCTGCTCGTAAATAGATTTTTGTTCAAATGTTTCATTTTACGACCGGACGAAAAATAGTAATACTGCTCCGATATTATAATTAATGCACGTCACTCAAAAACAATAATTAGACCGTTTACCGTTCCAAATTGATACATTATCTCACATTTTTCAACATTACAGTTGAGAAAATTTAATTAACTCGTCTCACTTTATTTCACTACTCCCACTCCACTTCTTATAATGTTCTATATTCTCACCGAATTCAATTACAATTAAATTACATTATTTAATAAAAAAAATCTAATCAAAGTTAAAGAACAAAATGAGATCATTGTATTATTATTATATTGATGTATAACGACAAATATTTTATGAAATTATTATTATTTATTGAAAGATCTTGATGACTTCTTTATTTCCCAAACATTATGTAATCGTTAACAATTTAATTACATTAGTATAATTATTATTATACAATAAGTAACACAGAATTCTAAGGAAGCTTAATGACATCTGCAAAAATTACAAAATATAAATAAAGTTTCAAATCATTGAAAAATAAAAATGTTGTTTCGCATAACGAATAAGATTCTGGGACGAATTGTGCTCGTTACAAGAGGTACTTCTAAAAAAAAATTTTTTATAATTAATTTAAAACAATAGGGATTCAATATAATTATTATTTTACAATGTACGATAAGAATCTTATATGAAACGGCATAATTGGCTCAGAAGATTGGAAACCCCTTGCTTTGGAATTCTCGCTTCACATCCCGACTGCCAAAAAATGAAAATGTAACAAGTAGTAATTTACATTTTTATGAGCATACTTATTTTAAGAATATATAGAAGTATTTTTATGTAAGTTTACCTATTTATTATTTATGTAACTTTACTGTTATCATTCAAATACAATGTAACCTCATATAACGAGCATAAATCTTTTCAGAATCTTACTCGTTCAGTGAAATAATTTTCCCATAAGATATTACACACCTCGTTCTCACTTTTCAATGATTTTATGGTACATTTCTATAGTTAATTATTTACTTTTATAGTTTTATATTGTCTTTTTAAAAACTTTTCAATAAAGACTTTTCCATAGATTCTTTGAGCCATTTCCAATTCCGACTTTTTTTACAGAAAGGTAACTTAAAATAAAGGATTTCAAATATTTGTTATTTGTTTTTACTAGACCCTTGGATTTTTTGCTATTAAAAACCAACGGCGGCTTTTTATTTTTACATTTTTTTTCCGCAAGTGCACACACCTTTAATTCTATTCAGGTGAGAGGATTCTAATAAAATAAATTATAATGATTATTATAATGATTACCCTACAAGCTTATATCTGAATAATACAAAACATATACATTTGTATAATAGAAAATAGTGGGAGATTTTTATTGAATAAAGGAATTTTCACTACTTGACCTAATTTTAGGTATGTTTATATTTAACTAGAACTATTTTGACAGCAATATTTTTACACATGGCAATATAGGTTACAACTGTCAAATTTCACGTCAGAATGTCACTACGTATTTTAAATAAATACTTGGTTAGTATTTGTAAAAGAGACCGCACATTTTTGAAATTTTCTCCGAAAACTTATTGCACACATACTATCAAATCAGAAAATAATCACGATGAAGAAAAAACTACACATTTTGGATTTGAAACGGTACACGAACACGAGAAAGCAGGCAAAGGTTTGTACTCTTTAAAAAAGAGCAAAAAATAGATTGACATTAAGTATAATTTAAATGTATCAGTCAAAGAAGTATTTGAAACGGTTGCTGATAAGTATGATGTAATGAACGATGCTATGTCTATGGGAATTCACAGGTTATGGAAGGATATTTTTATTCAAAGATTATCACCTATTCAAGGTACCAAATTATTAGATGTTGCTGGAGGCACTGGTAAATATATTTGAGAATACATTTTTTTTTAAATATTAAAGGGTTGTATTTTTCAGGCGACATTTCATTTCGATACATAAATTATTTGAAATATAACGCCGCACAAAATCCAAAGAAAAACACAATAAAAAGTCATGTTACCATATGTGACATCAATCAGGCAATGTTGGATGTTGGTAAAAAACGAGCAGAGAGGTGAGTTTTCCCATAACAAACGAAATTGTTTCAATTTATACCAAGTTTCTTTTAGCTTGGGTCACATATCAAACGACAACATCAACATTGAGTGGATGTGCGGGGATGCTGAAAATCTAAATATTCCTGATGAATCGTTTTCTGCTTACACGATAGCATTTGGTATCAGAAATTGCACCCACGTAGACAAGGTATATAAATAGCATAGATATAAACATAAGATATTGTATGAGTGACTAAATGCGTGCTTAGTTCAAGTGGATCAAGTGGCCAAAAACAGGAGTTACCTGGCAAACATTATACTGTAAACATGTCTCTTCATATCTTCAGTTATATTTCACAGTAAGATGGGTAAATGCATTGTTACTACATGTCATATGGACTCAAACATACACTCAAATACATCTAGGCTCACTTTTTACCAAACACTACTTCTTTAACATGTTTAAAACATTGTCACAACCACTCTCAGTGGCCACTAGAAATGTGTTGAGTGAGGGAGACACACTTATGCCTTTATCGAATAGGAGAGAAAAGTGCAACAATACATGGGCTTACACGAAATTGCACTAATTAATTATATGCAATGCAATATCAAATGTTTATATCTATCATAAATTCATACAAATGTATTAATATTATTAAATTAACGCTAACAATCAACAGGTATTAGAAGAGGCGTATAGAGTTTTACAACCTGGCGGTCGATTTATGTGCCTTGAATTCAGCAAAGTTGAAGTGGAACAATTACAATGGTAAAATATTTAAATCAATCAATTACAAGTATTGTTTGCCCATTTATTCTTAAGGAAGACCACTATAAGTAGTCGGTATCTGTGTTTGTTGTAAGAGTTGCCATAAAAAGGATTGCAATTTTATATAGCAGCTCTACTTCACTTTAAATTAATTTTTATATAAAATTTGTCGGGAAAGCTTATTGTACTGTGTATTTTCAGGCTTTATGATCAGTATTCATTTCAAGTGATACCTGTATTAGGACAATTAATTGCCGGACAATATAAACCTTATCAATATTTGGTCGAGAGTATAAGGAAGTTTCCTGATCAGGTAAAAACCATACAAGTTGTCTTTTAATGAAGTTAAAATAATAAATAAAGGGACATCTTTTTTAATAGTAGGAATCTGAATTTCGGCCTTATTCAATATGATAGTATTGGTGCGTATACACATTGAGCTTGATAGCATTGGTATGCACCAGCTCTATTCGTATACGCACCACACATACTCTTATTACAATATTATTCTTTACTTCATTTAGAGACAAGTTATATAAATAATTTTATGCTTGATATTTTACTCACCATATTTTTGTAGGAAACATTCAAAGAAATGATTCAGGAAGCTGGATTTAGAAATGTGACATATGAGAATATGACACTCGGCGTTTGTTCAATACATTCTGGATTTAAATTGTGAAATAAAACAATCGCACATTTGGAATGAAGAGAATTGAAATTTTAATTTGATATAATAATTTATAATCATCACCCACTGAATTAACTTTGAAAAAAAAAAAATATTAACACTGCGTGAAGAAAATAATGTCTTAAAATCAAATACACAAACTGTATAAATTATAACACAGATCATTTTGAACTACCTTAAGTACTGTCTTACTACATGACTATTGTGTGAATAATTGGCAAAATTTCTTCAAACAAATAAAAATAAAAACTTTTGTGCTCGGAAAGAAAGTGTGTGTTTATTTAAGTAGACAGAAGTTGAAAAATAGATCGACTGAAATAATCTGCAAAGTGACAAATATATTAACACCTATAATGTGACATAAGTTACACATTCTATAATTATGCGGACACTAGGGAAACATGACTTCTCCAATTGAATTATATCGAGTAGATACTACAAAGTTTAAAAAGTATTTTTTATCACTGTACAGAGATAGTTACTCCGATAATGTACCGTCAACAAACAACAAAGGTTAACCTAAATTTGGACAATTTTCTTAAATTTATGTTTTTCAACATATCGGGGCTCGAAACATGCAAACAATCAAAAGGAACAATTTTCAACTAGATCCATATACATATAATATAATCAAAAACAAAGCTATTATGCATACATATGTAGTAGTATTTTGTGCCGACTTGCGTACGAGATAAAATAAAGTTATATATACATGTACATAACAATCATATAATACTTTCTTTTTAATTCATGTTAAAAATATTAAATAAAACAAATCAGTCAAATGCCCGCTTTAACTCAAAAACAAGAGAAATAAATTCCCTTTATGTTACCCTATTATTTTTTTTTTTGTTATTTTGAATTTCATTTCGAAACACTGAGGAGTCAGAGTCGAAAATCAGGATGGAGAATATCAAATGTACTGTAGAAAACTAAGTTAAAGGGATATTGTGGATCTTGAGATCGCTTAACCACTCTTGAACAGCAATATGGCCACCTGTCCCAGGTAAAAGTAGATGAAGTGTCGGGTCTCGTGAGTCACATACGACCCAAAATTACGGCCGACTATGCAATGCCATGTTGGGTTGTATTTCTTATCGAACTCTTTCTTGATGAATGCAGCGATGTCCTGAAATAATACATATATTGATAAATAATTTGTACATTGTAAATTGCAGATATATATAATTTCAGTTTAAACTAGAGATGGTTCACTGGAGTCACTTGGTAGATCTACTAGATCTGAAGGACTTATTGCTGTGTGGGAAACCACCTCTACTATATTCTCCCGTAAAGGCCAACCCATTTCAGAGGGACTCCCGTCAATAGGGAAGGCATCTCTGTTACTAAGGATGGATAAGTCTAATAAATATTTGGATCCGCCAGTTTGGACACATATCAATATCATAAGAGATGCAAAATTAAAGTATGATTGTGACTGAAGAGGACTCTGAGTACTCATATTCATCCATTCCACTAAAGGATCCGGATCCGCAGGCTTGTTTTCTAACAGACCTACCCATCTCTAGTTTAAACTAGACCAAGCTAAGAATAGATGCATAAACTAAAATTTTCCTTATTTGATTATAGGATTGAAACAAGTCATCACTGTAATTTATTATATTAGGTCTTCATCGGTATGCTTTACCTTCTCAATGTTGTATTTTTCCAACGCTTGGGTAGCGCAATCGACTGCGTCTTGTTGCATCTCATCACCCATATCGGCATTTTTGATCACTGCTTTCCTGTCACCCATTTTAGCGTCTGGTATAGAGCTGCAGAAAGAAATTCAGTTAAGTACTTTGAGTTTGATCAATAAAGTATGTCACATTTGTATTAAAGTAGCCGAATGCATTTTGGGTACTGTAAAAGAATACTTAATTAATAACGATTGGAAAACAGAGCATTTCGGGGTGAAAGACCAGTCGATACTGACCAGGAAATAATTTTTAATCGATGTGCAAATATCGACTACACACGATATCCGACAATTAGTGGGACGGGGTAAAAGAGTCAGGGGGTAACTGGGGTAATGGGGTGCGGGGGTAACAGGGGTACAGCACCAGGCAGCAGGGCGGAGTCTGATACTGGCACTGGCCTGAAGCAACACGCTCATGTTAGTCAGAGGTGCTGATACTGTTAGGTCGATAATCTCTAAGGTTAGCCCCGCCCCGCCAGCCAGCTAGCTGACTAGCTGACTAGCTGACTAGTTACTATCTACTATATACTAGCGCATAGTTACCCGCCCTTACCAAGGTTCACTGTTCACTGTTAACTGTTCAAGTTCCCAGAGCCGGCTGCAGCTCCTGTTCTCCTGCTCTTCTACCCACTAGTGACACACACACTGTCACCACGCTATTGGTCCAACAGTCTGCTTCTAACAACGCCTTCTAACAACTGCCTCTAACAAGTTCCTCTATCACACCACATGGCAACATACTATCCTAAATAAATTAAATCGAATAAGCCGACGAGGAAAATTCACAAAAAAACGCAATAAACACGACAAAAGTTTTTTTTTTCATTTCCCGTACTTTGATTTTATTCAAATCTGCAAAAATAATTCTTAAACTGAATTATTATAAACACTTTTAAACCAATACACATTACATCGAGACGCTTTAAAAAAAACAAATTACCGCAATCAATTATTATATTATTTGATAAAAATGTTCAACCACCAGCCAACACTGGGTTGATAAGACCAAATTGGAGGCGGGAAGTGTTTGACAGGTTGTAGAGCAACATTATGTCGATGCTTGAAGATATATTCAACAATGAAGAAAATGGAGAAGAATATCAAAGAATCGAAGGCGATGGACCCCTCAGTGACTTAGATCCTAATACAGATTCAGACGATCAAAACTCACAAGGTATTATTTGCTTTCATTTTCAAAAGTGACAAACATAATAAAGTTTATTGTAGCCGAAGAGGATAAACCGCAACGAGTTGATCCAACCAAAGAAAAGAAAGTTAAGATAGTCAAAAACCCGAGAGCAGTATTAAATCCAAAAAGATTGACTGGCCCCAGAGGAATACAAACAATAGAAGAATTTTTCAAAGACTTTCAGTTTCAAGGTAATCCATAAAGAAACCAGTATAATTTCATTCAATCAACATATTATCTGATATAGGCAAGGGGCACGAAGTGAGTGATTTAAATCACTTAATGAAAAAACTTGAACATTGGGCTCACCGACTGTATCCCAAATTTCAATTTAACGATTGTTTAGATAAAATAGCAGCGCTTGGTACAAAAAAAGAAGTTGTTGTATGTATTAAATTAACGTTGATTTTTTCAGAATACACATAAACATAACGACTATTATTTTAGACACACATAAAACGTATACGTATGAATATGATACAACCTGACGTACCGATTTTAAATCAGTCCGATAGTGAAGACGAGGGTAATAGAGGTCCTATTTTAGACGAGTTTGATTTACTTCTCGATCAGCAGATAGCTTTGGCTCGATCGACACCTGCTTCTAATATGAAGCCAGTAGTCCAGTACGATGAATCTTCAATAATGTCACAAAAAACAAACTTGGATATGTACGTCATAACACAATTATCTAAAAAAAAGACATTGTTTTATTATAGTTTTACTTGTAGCTCTAATAATGATGATAGCTTACCTCCGGTTAATGTAACACCGGCTCGAACTACTAACTCTCTTTCCGAAGAGCAAGTCGCCCGAATGATGAAAAATAGATTGCTGGCTGAAGAGAGAAGATTAGCAAGGATGAAAGCGGCACAAGAAAAAGAGAAAAATGAAAGTGTTCCTATGGATTGTGAAGAAATAAGTGAACAGAATGTAGATGTTGGAAATATTGAAAATGAATAAAATAAGTGCAGCAGATCCTCGATAGTCAGAATATGGAAAATTTATACCCTGAAGGATTTTTCAAAATAAAATTACATTGTGATAATGTTGATCATATTCTACAAAGAATTCTAATTTTGACAAGTAGCATTTAGCAACAGCATTTTTTTCAGGAATAGATATCGCTCATCCAGTGCAACACTGTCACTTATGCAAAATGTCGTTTTTCGAGGAGAAACATTTTAAGTTAGAATTTTTCTACGAGCGCTGTCTCACTTCGTCCCAAAAAGACATTGCGCAATATGTTTAAAGTTCATTTGTAACACAATAATGACATTTTGATGCCAAACACACAATTATTTTGGGCACTTTTCAATTTGCATAAGTGACAGTATATAACGACTGGCCATTCCAAATAAGTATTTTTTAGAAAAATTACAATTTAAAAAACTAAGGGTGCTCAGGGGCAAGACACAGATTATCGCTTAAAACTACTACATTTGCATTTAAAATGTGTATTTCTTGGAATAAAGTCCTATGACTGCAGTCTGTAATATGAAAAATGCTATACAAGCAGTTTTTATAAGAATAAATAAAATTTACTTAAATACTCAATAATACAAGTGAGTGAAACGGTTCTTTTTACTTGAATTAAAATGAAAAATATAGATTGTCGGTTGGAAAGTTTTCATTTGTAGTTGGTGAAGAAACAATTGAATATGGGATAAAATTAAAGTGAATCGTTGTTTGGTGTGTTGTGTGTATGTAAGACAGTGTGTAATGCTGAAATAGCTTAGTAAATTAAGTGAAACGTTTAAATGATAAGATAAATAAGGTGTTTTCCTAGGCATGCATGTTTTTCCTAGCGATGACATAATAGTGATGGCAACACCGTTGTGTATTATTTGAAGGACAGGAATATAGGATAGTGGCGCGCGCAGCGGCGTTGTGAATGGTGGCGCTGTCAAGTGATTGTGAAGATTGTGCAGATTTGAGATTGAACGAGAACATTTGAGGAGTTGACGAGGACTGAACAACCACGACTGCCATGGGGAACATACACACTGTCGGCCCTAACGAGGCTCTCATAGTGTCAGGTCAGACTACAGACTACGCGCCCTTTACACGATAACTCTTGTGCTTTGAATCACCGCCGCTGCAACACTTCTTGTTTACTAAACACGGTTTCGGCCATCCATTTGCACTGCTTCATTCGTCTATTGGACATGTTTACAAAATCAATAAATCGCACATTATAACAATCTGTAAATCTGAACTAATCTAAATATAGATCGGCCTTGAGTGATGGAGAAGAGGACGTCTAGTAATTATTGTTCGGCTTGTATTCTGACGTCATTCATATTTTTGATGTAGATTTATTTTCGCCAATGTAATGAAAGATGCTTGTAAAAATTGTCCATTGCAATTGCTTTTTTCCGGAACGTTTTCATACACATATGAGTTGTCGAATCTAACAAATCATATTTTCCAAAGAACATTTCAATAATAATGTATATTAGAATATTCAGAATGTGATGTGTGCATGTCCCAAATTTGACATTTGCTCCACACAGCGTTACATTTTATCATTTTGGCTTGTTTAATTGGAAATTAGGTCATGCTGTGTTTTTTTTTCATTAATTTAATGACACGTTTCTATTCAGGCCATTAAGGATGGTTCACGCCCATTTTCACTGTGACCATGATTCAATATCATAATATAATAAATTGATCCATAAAAATGCCTTTCCGTTTTCCACATAATGTGTTTGATGGCGTAATTTATTTAAATGTGTCATGAACAAAAAGCAACAGTCATTTTTGAAACTTATTAAATTAAAAAAAAATTAACCGTCTAAAAGTTCCTCTGTATTGTCTGATTATGAGGGTGAAAAAATAGGTTTGCAATTGTTCACAATGGAAGAGCACTGCGCGACTTACATATTTATTATGTGGTAAAATGTATTATTCTATTTGAATTAACAAAATAAAATTACTATTTAATAGTTTGTCCCACGAATATAATATATGATGTATGATAACTGTAGATATATCATATAATATTTTGTGTAAATATCAAAGAATTAAAATTTCACTTCATTACACCCACTTGGACTAGTTCTGGTTATAACTATACGCCACTTACACGATGACTACTTTAGTTACTACATACTTAACGAAGCTAATCTATTGTCTATTTATTGATCGAACAGTAACGACACGTTCAATACTTTTTATAATACAATAAAAATAAAATAATGATTCATGTAGAACTACAGAATTATCTCGATTACAAGAATACGTTATCTGTATATTTTTAATGGGTGTAGTATTTTTTTTAATATAAAATTGTTTGAAAGCCAATGACCTAAAAACGTCATATCTTGGATACAATATTAAGATTCTTATTATAAAAAAATCCATCGAATATTAAAGTATTTTTTTAAATATATAAAACAGTGTCAACGCAAATGTCCGGTAGCCATTTCATATAATATTTAATATATTCGATAAATATTATTTCTAATCAAATTAGTATTCATAACAAGTTTATAATGCAAGATACGCATTTAAAGTTTGTTCTTAAAATTTAAAAAATAAATATTACTATTCATAATAATTTATATCATATTTAAGATACTGAATTACATATTTAATATATTTGATTTCAAAAAAAATTTGCAAAGATGTCTCTGAGGGATATGAAATTTAATTATTAATAATAATTTTCTGAAAATGTAATATACTCTTTCTGGATTCATTTGCAATTGTTGAAAGGAATAAGTGAAATGGGTTCAAAAACCTTATTATTCAATTGAAAATAATACTCGAAATATTTATGAATAAAATTTTATTCAATGTAGAATACCGATGGTTTAATCTGTAAACGTGATAACTCCACTTTTTTGTGTAACGGCTATAGTATACAATATAAATTATTATATTTATGAAATAATTAAACACTTTGATATTGATTTACTGGAGTTATTACGTTTTCGGATTAAGTCGTCGATATATAACATATTTAGTATTTTTTTTAAATTAGTGTTTTCCCACTAATTCAAAATAAGATTCGATCACTTATGAGTTTCCTTTAGTAGATATACATTTTACATCTAGCAAATATTGCCGGATGTTTTCAAAAAATTTAAAATTAATTTGAATGTATTTTAATAGTCTTAAATGCAATGTAGTTTTAATGATTTTTGTATTTTTCACACTTGGGTAAATTTCCTATGACGCGTAAGCACTTCAAAATAATAATTAGACGCACCCAAAAGCTATATTTAGAAATCAACCCATCTAGAAATATTGAATATGTCAGATGGAAATTCGCCCAAAATTTAATCAATAAAACAACGTCGCATTTACACGATAATAAAAAATATTTTTGCATATTTGGAATGTGTGTTTCATGGCCTTATTGTAATTAAAGCTTGACATTTGAAACCATTTCATGGACAACACGACTTGTGAAAGAAGGTGTTATCAACAGAGCTCGTCACCGCAGAGTGCAAACTGGATGAAATTGCTCACTGATGTTATGTTTCGTTTTCCTAGGCGTACATACGGATAGACGTTTGAAAATTACAAACATTTTAATTTTAATTATTTAGCACTACTGAAATCATCCCACTGATCTTTTCCTGAACAATATGTTTGTAGGGCTATTTACAAAATCAATAATGCGCAGATACCAGTTTATTGTGATTGGTCAAAACCATTAAAATATGATTAGGCGCATGGCTACAAATACTGTGGTCATGGGTTCAAATCCCGCTCAAATCATTTTTTTAATTGATTTGATCGGTTATTATGACTGTGAAATCGGAAATAATATTAATAAAATCCCGATCGATCGTCTTGATCCAGGTTTACTCTGATTTCCTGTATTGTAAGGTAAATACTGATTATTAAGTTGGTGACCTGTGTAACTAGTAATAGTTAAGATCAACGACAGAATGAATTAACACTTTTTTGTATTAAAAAAAATCCTCTCAAAAAAGCTCCATAAAGTAATGGATTCCCAGGCATACGTCACCGTAAACGTACACCGTACACACGATAGAAGAGCTACTTAGCTACACTTGTGATCGGTTTTTTGTTAGTTAATGCCGAGGCACTAATTAACAAAAAACGATCAAAAGTACAGCAAAGCGACGCACGCCTAGGAATTCCGAGCTTTAGTGTTGTCTCACTCAGACTCGTCTACTTGGTCCGCCATTTTCAGTTGTATGGTTTACTAATATATCGGTGGTATCGCTTCGATGCATCTGTTTAACTGTGTTCTAGTTTTAATCAAGGAATCCACTATCTTTTAGCTTAGTGATGTAGGTTCTCTGGTATTATAGAGAACCGTTTTCTGTTATTTAATAATAATAAAAAATGTATTATATAATAAGCGGTAAATATTTTAAATTAATTAATTTGGCTGTACTTGTGCGGCGTACGCCTAGGAAATCCATACATAACATCGTTTGGATAACCCCTTTAAATACAGTTTGCACTTTGCGGTGACGAGCTCTGGTTATCAATGAATTATATAAATAATCTGTGTGTATTAGGATTTCCAATATTTTTTGATAATATCCGATGCTTTTTCTGCAATCATCATCGTTGGAGCATTTGTGTGCGCAGTAAGAGGTCTTGGAATTATACTAGCATCTATCACTCGTAGTTTATCCACTCCATGGACTTTCAATTCATTATCCACTACAGCTTCAGGGTCTGAAGCAGGTCCCATTTTTGTGGTGCCTATCTGATGATGAAGGGTGGATGATAGTGTTCTGGCTGCACATTCCCAATATTTATCACTAGCGTACGTGTACCTGTAACAAGTAGGGAAATGCTTGTCGTGAAGCTTCGAGCCGAACTTTTGAAAGGCTTTAGTTTCAGTTAGTCTGATCGCGTATTTGATGGACTCCACCATTGTTAGAAGGTCTCTCCTGTCGGCGAAGTAATCATAGTAGAATTTGGGCCATTTGAATGGATTCGTATCAACTAATTTTAAGTATCCTTTGGACCAGGGATGAACCTGCATGAGCAAAAGGCTGAACGTGGGCTTTTCAGTCAACTCACTATACACTTGTTTGTAAAAATCATCTGAAACGTGTATGCCTCTTCGGATTGCGTTGCTTCCATCCGAAGTTAAACCACCGGGGAGGAATAATATTTCCATGTCTGGATAGTTCTCAGTTTCTTCTGAAATGTTAGTTTTAATATACCCGATTCCTTCAACCCCGCCAATCACAGAGAGCATGCTGTCTCCCCTTCTAAACCAATCGACGAATTGTGGTAATTTCACCGCTTCGGTTTCTGTGATCGTTCCTTGATCAGTCGTGTTGATTCTGAATTGGAGTCCGTAATAGCAAATGTGATCGTATATTTGCTGACCGACTGGTAAGTCTTTAAGCACGGGTATACCTAGTTCTTCCAGTTGATCCCTCGGGCCTACCCCCGACAGCATCAATAGTTGGGGAGAGGCCAAAGAGCCTGCTGATAAAATGATTTCTTTCCTCGCCCTCGCTATATAATTTTTACCATTCCTGATGAACTTCACAGACCTGGCTTCCATAGTTTGCGGGTCGATTATAACTTTAGTCACTCTTGTATTGGTTAAGATATGTAAATTGCGTCGTTTCCTCACGGGATATAAATATGTCCTGGAAGTGCTTTCCCTTCTACCACTCTTGGTGTTTGTCTGGACTCTACCAAAGCCGAATTGTTCATCCCCTTGATTGTAGTCTACAATTTTATTCCCCAACTCTTCCGCCGCCTCTAGGAAAGTATCCAATAAGCTTGATCTAAAATTAAAAAAAAATGTCAATATAATCAATACATTTTTTACCAATCTGTAACATACTTGTATTCTGGGTATTCGATATTGACAGGACCGTGTGACCCATGATAGGGTGAACCTTCCAAACCCCTGAGATTACTGTGTTCCATCTTCAGATAATAAGGTAAAACTTCGTCATAGGACCTAACAGCAAGATTATTTTAAGATCGATTAGCTTAAAAATATCACTATATTCAATTCGATCCCAATGTAGACGAATAAAAAAAGTCAAGCAACCTCAAGGTATAGTAACACAAATAACCGAATTACCATTTTACCCTTTTAAATTAACAAGTGGAAACTTAAACGGCTAGAAATATTTATTTACCATTTCCAAAAAATCAATTGAATAACCTAACATTTAGACCGTTTTTGTGTTAAATTTTTATATATCAAATGTTATACATAATTCACGAATATTTAGTTTCAATAATTTTACTTTTCGGCCTCCGATGATGACTATTTTAAAATAATTTTGAATAATTAAATAAGTTAATATTCGTATATAAATACGATAAAAAAATATTGTACGAAATTTAATGTCAAGATTTGATTGAGTTAAATTTATTAATAATGTAGATAGTTACTTATTACCGCCGATAAGAATGATAGATACTTGGATGTATAAATGTCAATATGGCGGACCAAGCAGATTAGTCTGATTGTTGTCTCTGTCAATCTTATTTTTAATCGGCGGTGTCGTTTTATTATAATTTAGTTAGGTGTTTGTTGACTTTGTCTACATTGGGATTGAATACACTATAGTCATACCATCCTGGGTTTCCTGCCGCTGCTATTCTATCCCAGTCCATCTTGTTGCCCCTGGTGTAAATCATGTAGTTGATCACTGAAGATCCACCCACGGCCTTTCCTTTTGGCCAATGGCATCTCTTCCCTGTCATTCCTGAATAACGATGTCACATAATGAAATATAAACATATGAATTTTCATTCAGAGTGTCGGCGTTGTTCGAGATCAGATTACTAATAAGCCTAGTGGTTCTAATACGATAATATTCTAGTATTACACATTCTTTGAATTATCATGCCGAGCATGATGAGTGAAATTACGTATTACGTATAACTGGATGTGTAAATATCAAGTTGGCGGACCAAGTAGACGAGTCTAAGTGAGACAACTCATCTCCTTGGTCTGCCATCTCGATATTTATACATGGCCTGCTTGGTATAGATTATACACACCCATGCAAATGCCTTTTTGTTTCTCCATCATGTAACCCCAGTTGTAGTTAGTACTCTGGAGATAGGCTGCTATAAGTGGGATATCCGTAACTATGGATTCCGGTCCTCCAGCTTCAATCAACAGGACTGTCCAGTTTCCTTCTTCGCTAAGTCTATTAGCCAAGACACATCCTGCAGAACCAGCTCCCACAATTATAAAGTCATACTCCTTGAACGGCTTCTGCACTCCTGAAATCATTAGTTTACAAAGTATTGAGCTACTCTACAAATAGCAGACAGCTTTGAACTATAAATACAAACTATCGAATCTCGGCTGGGTGTTTACCCGGCTCTAAATTATTAATATTCTAAAGCAGATCAGGTTTAATTGTTATCTAATGGATATTTGAAATGTCAAATATTTGATCCCATCAAAACGCAAAGAACACTCGATGAATACTAAATATGTTCCATTGTCACATATTATACAAGAAGACTATTGAAGGACATTTATAAAATACACAATGTTTATTTATTAATCACACTTATAATTAACTATTCAATCTGAATTACTGCGTTAAGGATGTATTTTATAATATTTCGATCATTCGACTATGGAAATAGTCTTCACAAAGTCTTTTTGAGAAGGTTTTTAAAATTTTTAACTATTACCAGTTACACAGGTTACAGACTTTTGTATAGGAGAAAAAAAACATGGTTTTGAAATGAAAATAAAATTTAACTTTTAGAGAAATATATAAAACGTATATATATATATATATATATATATATATATATATATATATATATATATATATATATATATATTATATATATATATATATATATATATATATATATATATATATATATATATTTATATATATATATATATATATATATATATATATATATATATATATATATATATATATATATATATATATATATATATATATATATATATATATATATATTTATATATTGATTTTTTAATGTGTTAACGTATTTAATTAATTGTCTGTCGGTGATCTATTACTAGTTACACAAGTCACCGACTTAATAATTACAATACAGGAAATCAGAGTAAACCTCGATCAAGACGATCGATCAGAAATTCAATAATATTATTACCAATCAAATCATGTTTTTTTTGTCTTGAGCGGGATTTGAACCCATGACCACAGTTGTATTTGTAGACATGCGCTTTATCATATTTTAATGGTTTTGACCAATCGCAACATTTCGCGGTAAATAAACTCTTATGTGTGTATTCTTGATTTTGAAATTAGGCAATTATTACATACACATGATTTGATTATTTGAGCGGGATTTGAACCCATGACCTCAGTATTATAATCCCCTTAGCTACTACGCTGTTTTGTTACTATGTATACGTTTTTGTTGTCTTGAAAAAAAATCGATATTTTTCCGTAAAAGAAAAACGCTGTCCAAAGTTTGAAATTTGTTCTAGATAATAATTGAAATTCTAACCTGGTGGTAGAGTATATTTATCCCTCAGGAAGTCGAAGAAGTCGTTCTCGATTAAGGGTGAATATCCCAAGGCAGGAGTTTGTCCCATTAAATTGAAAATAGGCGATTGAATCCTGGTCAATAAAGGTTTGCCGGTATTCTTCAAATGGAAACTGTCGTTCAGTTCGTCCACTTTAACAATCCTCGTGAATCTTTTCGTCCGACCGATAGTCTTGGCTTGGACTTCCATGATGAAGATCACGACCATGAAAATCCACAACTTCATGATGTTGATGGTTTGAGAGCTGTCGAAGGATTAAGATGAGACGGTTCCTGCATCTGTGAATCAAGTCCTCATCATCACGACCCCACCACTGATTCTAAACATTAATTTTTTTTTCAATTTGTTATTCCAAAATAACACGTTATTATGTAAATGATTTTCTCAAGGCAAACTCCCCACGTATTTTTTACTTGATTAAGGATCAAAATTACACATTTGATTTATTTTCAAATCAACTTCCCGCTCTTGGATTATGCTGAAAATTCGCATGCATATTTATTTACGATAATTAAGTCGATGGGTCGTTAACACAAAATCGTATCTACAAAATTCAAGGAGAAATTTAACTTTTAATTTAAAAAAACTTCACAATTTCGACCACTTTCTCGACGCGTACTAAAAATAATCTACTTGCACAGAATTGACATGAGATGACTCGATGGTTTGTGAAGTTAACATCGGAGAAATTGAATCTATTCCTCCTATGGATAATAATCATCATAAGCTGACTTTCACACATTTTATTAATACATATTATTATCTAATAGGAATGCTAAAAATTATATATGTGTTCGAAACTTATACTCGGTATAATAATACATAAATATTCTTAAAGGAGTCAATGAACTTATATCTATAGAAGTGTCATGTGTATTGTTTTCATACATTAGAACATGCCCGGCACAACAACATGCGCATTTTTTTAAATTTTATCATTAAGAGAAAACAGTCGTCTGGAATACGACAGAACATTTCTGATGGAGCTATTTTTTTTAGCCACAACAACGTGTTAATTTATTGTCGGTGATCTTAACTATTACTAGTTACACAGGTCACCGACTTAATCATCAGTATTTACCTTACAATACAGAAAATCAGTGTAAACCTGGATCAAGGCGATCGATCGGGATTTTATTAATATTATTCACGATCTCCTAGTCGTAATAACCGATCAAATCAATTTAAAAATTCTTAACTTGAGTGGGATTTGAACCCATAACCACAGTACCACCGGTGATTATATTATAAATAATATACTGGGTGGATTTGAATTAACTGAGAAAATAAATATTAAATATTTGAATAGTGCTTTTGGAATAAATTTTGGGCAAACATCTTGTTTCAGCTGTTTCTATGAAGTACTCTGTATTTTCTGCACGTATGTATTGTGTGTAAAAATATTTTTTTTTTACCATTTACTATAGGTATAATATTTTTATAAATACGATTCTGATTTAAATACAACTTGGGTTACATTTAGTTAAGATCATTTAGAGTAAAATTGCATTTTTTAAAACGTTTATTTGTGTTAATAAAACATCGAAATTTAATTGACAAAATTGTCAAATATTCTCGCCACACTAATGACAAATTTATTTCCATTTTTTTTTTGGGTCAATCGTGATTTTTAGCAAAAACCACGATTTTATTTCCAAATGCCCAAATCATGGGTATGTAAATATCAAGATAGCGGACCTAGCAGATGAATTTGATAGATGCAACACAGTGAGACACTTAGTGTTGTCTCACTCAGACTCGTCTACTTGGTCCGCCATATTGATATGTATACATCCAGTTGTATGGCCTGCTAATATATCGATGGTATCGTGTAAACTCGTATATTTTATGTAAACAATGAACTCCCCACGCTTTTATTTTTAGTCTTATTTAGCTTAACAGAAAATAAATATACGGTTTGGAGGTTCAAATATTTATGTATTTGCATTTTTAAATGTAATTTTAGCAAATTCTATTGTTGAGAATCTCTTAATAGTTTTTGTCGCTTGTAACAGAACCTGCTTTTTTAAGCTATAATATCATTATCAAGTTCAACGAACTCATCGTGTATAATTATTGATTTCGGTTCACAGATAAATATTTATAATATATATTTTTTTAACAATTTTAAGGCAACTGGTTTAATCGAGAACCGGAAAGGCGTGTTTCAAATCGCTTTACTTATAAGGTTTGCCTGAACGTTTACTGAATCTTAAATATTTGCAATAAAACCAGCTTCACATTTATATTTATTTGTATTGTTCATACCCAAAATCCTGTTTAAAATTTATACAAATAACGGAATCACTATGTAACGGTTTTGTTGATGGGAACATAATTATCGAAAATTGAGTTTTTCTAACGGTTTGGATTTTTTTTTTTATTAATCTGTATATGATAGCCTTTTTAATTATTGCCATACAATACATATGGACGTTTAGAATCTTTATTGTAACAATGATTTTAGTTTATAGAAATAGGCTGCTATAAATGATTAAAATCAAAAGTTTGAATTAACGACCGATCAATTTATCTTCTCTTTATTATAGTAGATGGAATTATGATTAAAAAATTAATTATCCCCTGAAAGTTGCATTAAATTTTTAGGCATTCTTTGAGTATGTCTTTTTTTTACATGTACTGTAAATTTCTTAACTATAGACATTTTCTTTCACAACTCCACTAAAAGTGCAGTCTAATAATGTATGGCGGCTCTCGCATCACTACTCTTGAAAACACATATACCTACTCCTTATAGTGGTTAATCCAAGGGCAGGTTTCTTAAAACTGAGAGCTACTTAACTCTAGAGTAAATTATTAATCACTGCAATAAAATCCAATCGATTGCATAAAAATAAACCGATACATCAATCCATTGTGTATTGTTTTAAGGGTGCTTTGTATTTTATTTTTTATTATTTTCATAATTTCATCATATGCACTACACGTAATCTCATGATTTTATTTTTAATTTGAACCTACGATAACCTTTTTAATTATTTTCGTGAGTAAAATGAGAATCAAAATTATCCGAGAAATCTACCATGTAAGGTAGAAGTTATCACCAAGTCATATAGATGGCGTTTAATAATTTTAATATTTTGATATTAAACAGTTTAAATTGATTAGTAAATGTCCTACAAACTATAGTGTTATTTTTGGGGAATTATCCTCATCGATAGCTAAATTAAGTGGAAAAATTACACAGTAATTATGTCAAATTGCAGGTATTTAAGGCTTTAAAATACACCATAGTAAATTATTTTCTTACTGTATTAATAATATACAGGGTGGACTTGAATTAACTGAGAATACTTTAGGGGGTCGCAGGGTATTGCAAGAATAAGCAATAAAATATATTTTTTAAATTAGAATTAATTTAGAAACTAATTAAGAGTGCTTTTGGAATCAAGTTTGGCCCACCAACTTATCTGTATAATATTTATCTTTTTAAATTGTACCATTCTTGTATCAACGGAGCGATATAACACGTTTTATATACATTCTTTTTTGTTTGTTATTATTGAATACATTTAAAACTTATTAAAATTCTATATGTTTACTTTGGGTGCTTGAGAAATAGTATTATGTATTTCTCTTGCAAATTTTGAATTCTGCTCATTTCTGATTGTGAATTGTTTGTTAGTCGACCCAGAAATACAAACTTGAGAAATCGTACGCTTTTTGAATTTTTATGTCAAAGTGCATCTTTTTGTAGGCTTACATCATTTTATAATAATTTATTACCTGTTATCGTTATACATATAAAATTACCATTTAGTATAATATTATTTTTTCTTTATTCGATACTTAATTTACATAGTGGTGGAAATATGTATATATATACTATCACAATTAATAATTATTGTTATATTTACAATAAAGTGTCCCTAGTAAATGCTTGCTCCAAAGTCTCTTAAGTCACAATTAAGAACTCCTTTTTATTTTGATACCCCAGTCTTGTTTGATCATATCAGCGGCCTTTTCAGCAATCATATAGACCGGTGAATTAGGATGTCCTGAAGTTATTTCAGGCATTATACTCACATCTGCCACCCTGACTCCTTCCATTCCGTGAATTTTCAGCCTTGAGTCTACTACAGTGGATGGATCACTTCTAGGACCCATTTTACAAGTTCCACTTGCATGGTATATTGTAAATGTGAAATGCTTCGCATGACATTCCCAGTATTTATCAGTGCCAAAACCATATTCTGAGCAAGTTGGGATTGGCCTATCGTAAAGTTTTGCACCTATAGCTTTCATAGCCGGTGTTTCTGCTATTTTGATCGATTCTTTCATACCTGCCACCATTGTATCCACATCTTCCTGGTACGCGTAGTAATTGGGGAAAATCATAGGATAGGTGCGAGGGTTGTTACTTTTCAATTTCACCCTCCCTTTAGATTTTGGCCTCATCAACATGGGGAATACCATGAACGTGGGTCTCAAACCCAAAGGCGAATAAACACTTTCATATATCTCATCTTTAATACCGAAGTTTCTTCGGAGTAGTGGATCAGAATTTATCCCACCCCCGATGAATAGAAGCTCCATGTCTGCCCATCCGTCATTCGCGGTTTTATTCATCAAGTCGATGAAAGCCACGGCTTCACATCCCCCGGGAACACTCAACGGTCCGTTTCTTGTGCTCATCCACTCGAAAATTTTGTTGGGATGGGTAAATACGTCGAAACTAGACAAAAATGTCATTTCTCTATTAACAGTAAATGTGAGACCTCCCGCCGCTATATGGTCCATCAAGTTATATCCGACCATCAAATCTTGAATCACGGGAATATTCATTTCTTGCAAATGCTCCTTCGGTCCTATTCCGGATAACATAAGAAGCTGTGGGGAGTTTATAGCTCCAGCTGTCACAATGACTTCTTTCGTGGCGTAAAGTTGGAATTTCATATTTTTTCTTAAAATTTCTACCCCTATCACTTTGTTGTTTTCCGTCAATAGCTTCGTCACCATCGTGTGCTTGATGACGTGGAGGTTTTTGCGGTTTTTCGCAGGCATTAGGTAAGCTCTGTTGGAGCTGTGTCTTGTTCCGTTTCTCAGTGATAATTGTAAATATGACACACCTGTTTGAGTTGGTCCATTGTGGTCTGAATACTTATGTCCAGCTTCCTGGGCTCCTTTGACCCAAGCTTCAGCGATATGTGTTCTGTAAGCGGCATATTGAACATCCAGGTATCCACTTTTACCGTGATATTCAGGATCGTTGAATTCTGGTATTCCATATGTTTCAATTTTCTTAAAATACGGTAACACGTCATCCCAGCCCCATCCTGGATTGCCCATGTCTCTCCACAAGTCAAAGTCTCTCTTGTTACCTCTAGTGTAGATCATGTAATTAAGGACACTAGAACCACCCATTACTTTCCCCCTGGGCCAGTTGCACTGGTTCTTTGTCATCCCCAAACACGAACTATTCGAAGGCATTGTTTTATACTTCCAATTGGCTTCCGTGAATTGGAGATAATTCGCCAACAGCGGGATATCCATAACGAAGTTTTCGTGTCCTCCAGCTTCTATTAGCAGGACCTTCCATTCTGGAATTTCAGTAAGTCTATTCGCGAGAGTGCATCCCGCTGTTCCAGCACCGACAATTATAAAGTCGTATTTCCTGTAAATTCGCGATTTGTCTTCCGGTTCCTTAACCATTTGTTTTTCACCATCCCTCAAAAACCTTCCGAAAGACGCAAGCATGTTTTCACCCCCGAACTGACCGTCCGTTGGCAATGTCACCGTCCAAATAAAAATAAAAAGAACCATCCATGTTCTCTGTCGATTCATCTTCGTTTATCTGTAACAAAATAAAATAGTATTTTAATATGATGTATGAAATGTGGGGTATTCCGGAACATTTGCTAAGGAAGTGCATTGAGTAGTTACGAAGTGGGTCAGTGACAATGTCCGCAGTAGTAAGTTGGTTAGAAAGCAAGAGTGAAAAACTGGTTGTTCTGCTCCTGTTCTTGTATAACAAGACCTGATGATGTCAAGGTCTCGTGTCGAGTCATGGCATTCTGAAGACCACAATCATCATTTCAATCATGTATCAATTACTAATTCTATATTTACATTAATCAGTCCACCTTCACTATTTTATAGAAAACTTCGAAATATAACCTAGTTAACCCATTGGTTTGATTGTACAAAAAAATTAATTATACCATTTTGATGAATGAAAATATACAGGGTGAACTTGAAATAGATGAGAATATTTTAGAAGGTAGTAAAGATATCGCAAGAATAATTGTGAAAAAAAAATGCTTTTTCAAAAAGAACATTTTATTAATAAAAAAAAGTGTAAAGTACTCAGTAGTGACTGTAACGTGTTTATTGTGTCTGTTATACGTAATTAATATTATCAATAATAATAAAAAACGGCTTTATTCATTTTTAATTAATATTATAATTATTTTTTTAATACTATCTGAACATGCCTACAAGTTAGTTGTCGAAAGTACTCGGAATCCTTAATAAATTAAAAATAACAATTTTCTTTAAATTATGGAATTCCACCAAGAAGTCAACAGTATGAACAATTTAAAAATATTTAAATTTTTAAAAGTCTACCACCCCCTAAACTATTCTCAATTATTACAAGTCCAACCCTGTATTATTAAATATAAACGTCACTACTTGCAATTTATTTCAATTGCTACATACATACTTATTTTTAATTTTTTGACCTTAATTGATCAAAATATCAAATTCCTGGTTACTGAATATAAAATATAAGGTCTGAAATAATAATATAAGGCAAATCTTCTGTATCTGTCATCGGGTATGTTGCATAATATAATGATTATAATAAAACTGGTTTATATGTAAGTTACTTCGAATACGACATTGAAATTTGATGAGTCGAAATAAAAATTCAAATAAAGCGCATTTCGTGGAAATTGAAAATTTCGCATATTGCATCTTTGCGATAAAGATACATTTTAAAGAAGTTGTATTGCAATATTTAATGAAATATATATAAATAAAATAAAAAGTCGGAAACTCAAGTGTCTTTGAATATTACATCCTGCTATATTATGCTTTTATTTTTTTATTACATCGACTGGTTTGTAATGAATTTTTTATTTATTGCAGGTATGTGCACGTTTATTAATCGAAGGCTGATCCAGTGTGTGTGAGTCTGAATTTTAATTACATATATGTATTAATTGTTTATATTTTTAAAAAAGAACAATATTTTTATATGAATGTAAGCATTTTCACCTTGCGAAATTAACTGGAATCAATTTACATATTTCGAATTAATCGATTAATATTGATCGAGGGTCGCGATGCTATTTGCAAGAAATGATTACAAGACCAAGTTCTGTGAATTTATTACATATTTTGCGGTTATTTATTAATATATTTAATTAGATCATGGTGTGTTGAATTATTTATATTTTTAAGCCTATTAATCGTAAGTATTGCGAAATAAATATCGACCTTCAAGAAATCCGGCTTCGTTTCAAAAAATCCCACTGTCAAGTTCATTCGGTGTTTTATAAAAATATCTTATTTTAATCAATATTATCTGCAACTGAATGTTGAATGAAAAATAGACTAGTTTTGATTTGAATTAAACATTATGAAAATATCGTATTTTAATCAATATTATTTGCAACTGAATAGTGGATGAAAGATAGACTAGTTTTTTCAATTAAATAGGGAAACGCATTTTATTAAGCAAGTTTACTCACTTTGTTTATTACTATTATGTATTCCACGATGTATTTGAATGAATCCCACTTTTAACACACCATTTCGTAGCACTAAGTTACTACGGTAGTCAGTCCCTATGACACCACAGTTGATATTGTACTGAAAAGCTATATTGATGATACACCCAATATATTTATATTGACCTTCCTCTTCTTACAATCTCCGCTTGTTCTCAAACTATCAAACACTGACGCATGCACTTGGCTTCTCAAATATTCATTGAAATAATAAAAAAAAAATAGGCTTTTTTTATAAATACCTCGTGTTTTTAAAGAAATAACAACACAAAAACATATCTACTTGAATTAAATGTGCAGTATTACATTGAACCCATGTTTAACTAAGGTAAATGTACCAGTAATGGGCCATTTCAACTTTTAATCAAAATTAAATAATAACATTTTAATCGACAAACTACATGTGGCCATTAATCGTTGATATAACTCTCATCAAATTGGGCCTGATTTTTAATATTTTGTCAAGTTAAATATGCAATAACACACCTCTTTATTAATGTCATGTTTAATATTATGAGACATTATTGTTGATTAGTTATTTATCTATCGTAAAAATCGTGGTTTTTGTGAGGTATTAATGACAAATTTATAAATATTATAGCTTAATTTTCTCACCACTGGCACATTTACCCTATATAACACATATTTAATTTTTTACAAAATTACGTCAATAAACAAAAATAAAAATTCGTAGGTGTGTTGTGCAAAAATTGATTTTTTTTAAATATTTTTTGAAAATATGGACACACAACAAGTGTACACTAACCCGTCTATCATTAAATTCTAAAAGCATTAAGAATTATTTGATGGGTTATAAAAATGTGCAGTATTAAAATGTGAGTCTTATTATTTAATAATAAATTGCAATAAAAAAACTGTCAATTAATTAATAAGCCATCGATTTAAAATAAAATTCCGATCGTATGCTGCACCGTCAATTATAAAACTAGTCAATTTGTATATTTAGAATAATTAGTCAATGCAGCGTTTTGTTTATATTTTGATATTTTTTATTTATTATTAAAATACCCTTTTTTCACATATTAAATATTTTCCATGGAAAAATTTGTATAGCCTATAAAATGTATGAACTTAAACGAGTCATTTCAATGTCATAAGACCACATGACCAGAAAGGTTCAGTCTCCAATTAAATCATAATTATCCTTAATGCAAAATCTGAAAAAATGTTATTTTGACTGATTGTTAATATTCAAGTTAACGCTGTTTTATTTTAGAAGCAGCGTTCGAACGTTTTTTTTAATATTATCAAAAACACAGCAAGCAATCTATCAATTTATAATTTGGACAATCATGCATCGTCGATTTATTTTTTTATGTCTTTTCAAAAGGCTTCACTTGTATACATTTTAAAGAAGCCTCTTCGAATATTAACGAACTCAGTGAAGGTTTGCGGAAACTTAATATTATTAAGACTGAGTAAATAAATCTGTTCACGATTCGTTGACCGATTTATATTGAATGTTTAAATATAAAGGTTGTCGTCTCGGACCAATAAAACGATCCGAAGGCCTTTTTTTTCGAATTGTTTGTGACTTACACTCATTATATCGAAAGTAGGTTGGTTTTATACTGAGTGACCTATTAAGTGTAAATTTTGATTAATTCGGCTTACGCTTAATTTGAGTCACGTAGACAAAATTGATAGCCTTGTGTGGGAGTATTTTATAATATTTATGTAATGCACAGTTTCCAAATTTCAGGTTTAAAATTATTTCGGTGCTCGGTTAATTCATATTAATACAGGTTTAATTTGGAAATTGCCAAAAATTTAATAAATGGACTGGTTTTGTATTTTGCAAAATGTTGATAAATGACTAATACACAATAATTGACTAATAAATTAAATATCTTAGTTGTATAAGATTTAGGGTTAACTTAATGTGTTAAATTAAATTCAGTTTTACTCTTAATGATTTTTAACTAATTGTAACCCAAGTTGTATCTTTACGAGACCACCGATATATTAAGCCATGCAACTGGATTTTTAAATATTAAGATGACGGACCAAGCAGATGAGTTCGTCAGAGGCAAAACTAATTATCTCACTCAGACTCCTCTACTTGGTCCCCTATCTTTATATATCGGTGGTATTATGTGAAAACCTATGCCATAATTTAATTTTGCGGCTTCTAATAAGTATGAATATAGCTTTGAATAAAAATAAAATAATTTAATCTATTTTTTGTTTTAAAGCAAACATTATTCGGCTAAAAATTTAAGTGTTACATACGTCATTGTGAATACTCGAGGATCAATTTTTTTTATTAAAATAATGATTTCTCCACAAATGATCAGTCATCACAAAACAAATAAATACTCGTCATGTTCAAAATATTTTATTCATCGATACTCTAAAAATATACTTTCCTAACACTTAACATACAATATTGAAAAAATATGTATGTATTTCCGTGTTTATAAGCATATGAAATTACCATATATTTTAAATTTATTTTTAATCACACATCGGGCGATTATAAAAACTACCCCTGATTTAGTTTGTTATAAATATTAATATCGCATATCGAAAACATGTTATGTAAATATTTAGACACGAACACAATTATTGTTAGTACAAAACATTCCATAGGTCAAATCAATTTCGATTCACAATGGTGAATATTTTAAAATCTGTATTATGCAAATTATGCATCGCTATATTGATCTATGAGAATTGGGAATTCGAATACTGCTTTGAAATAACAATTTATAAAATATTGTTTTCGTGTTAAAAACTATGCCGTTTTTATATGGAAGGCAATTTATGGTGTTGAAGCTTTTTTTTCAATATAAAATCGCGATGATCGCACGAATCAATCAAGTTTTTTATTTGTGTCGACTATTGTCATGTTATTTGAATATTAAAAAATTCGGTTAATATTATCGCCGTTTAATTGTTAATTTATAATTGCATTTCTCAATTAAGCAGTCACTATAACGATAATGAGCAGACCGGTTTATTTTAAGTACAGTGTCAAATTCGTTTTCTTTTTTTCTTATGCAATGAAAATTATTTGAAGGTTTTTTTTGTATTTATTAAATATATATTCAAATCCTGCTCAAGTCAATTTTTTTAAAATGATTTGATCGTTTATTACGACTGGGATATCGGGAATAATATTAATAAAATCCGGATCGATCGTCCCGATCCAGGTTAACTCTAATTTCCTAGATTGTAAGGTAAATATCACCGACAGACAATTAACACGTTGTTGTGTCTAAAACCAAATTTTGTAAAAACCTTAAAAAGCCCCCCGAAGCGTACATAAATAAATAAATAAAATATTTTATACATTCCTCTATAGGTGAGATTTTATTATTCATATCTATTTATTTGATGCACTCAAGTTTCATTCAATTTTATGCCGATTTTATATTTTTTTCTCCTCTACAAAATGTCAAAATCTCCCGCCTCACAACAATACAAATCGCCATATTTTATTAAAATGCAATAGTTAAATGACAAATTTTATACCCCGATTCAAAACCAACAAAAGGATTTTTTAAAGTATGTGTAATACATATTTTTAGTACAAGACTGAAATTATTGTTAGTTTGTTTCCTAGAAGATATTTTCTGTTTTTTACCCAATTAAAATATCGTTATCTGATCGCCAAAGGTCGTCTCGTGTAATTTAAAAATAAAGGGGTTTGCTTACGTATGTTATGGCTTCATAAATTAAGCTGGGGATTTTCGGTAAAAATAAACATATTAGGATATAAGGTATGAAGAATTATTAATTTACTGCCCTTACAAATACAAAAAGATGACCATCGGGTTTTTACCAAGTGGTAATACATAATAATTTAAATAATCCCGACTATCAAAGATGTCAGGTATTTATTTGTCCGTGGAAAAATGTTATGAGTAATTCACACTTAACCGCCGGAATTGTGTTAATTGTGGTTGTATTCATTTTTTCGTATAAAAGAAGCGTGTTTTTCATTGTAATTATTTATTATCGAAAAATAATAATCGCACATTTCATCACATTTAGTCAATGTCAAATCCTTTATTATAATAAAAATCCATACTGAACTTCCTCATTTATTGAAGAGAACCTTCACTTGAGTATGAAAATTACTGTTATATTTTTACAAGACTGGTTTTGCTTTTTGTTACTGAACCAACAAGTCGATAGGTTATTTATTAAATGACTGAATATTTTATAGCACACATATAGGTTTGGTTTTGAGATGGTAAGTAAATTTACATATTTAACTGAAACATGATTTTTTTGTCAATTCACGTTTGCCAATAACAACAAAGAAATATTGTTCTTTAATATAAAAACGTGTATAATCCAAATCGCACTAAAAGTATTGAATGTATTTTTTTTATATCTGTTATTTTATTCGTCGTAAATTTGTAATTGTATGGTTAAATAACACAAATTATTATAATATTTAATATTTTAAATTATTAAATAACTAGTCATTCACGTAAAAAACTATTATACAGAGTTGACTTTAAATAAGTGAGAATATTTTAAGGGCAGGTAGGGTATTGCAAAAATATATTTCAACCTTAATTATTAAAAAATAATTAATTAATAAGTCACCAGCTTAGTGGTAGTCATATTTATTAAAATAGCTGTAGAATACACGAAATCTAAATAATTATTAAAATACATCCCTCAAAATTATTCTCATTGATTTAAAGTCCACATACAATCGAATTTAAAATGAAAGCTCGTTGAAAAAAAGGTTATTTCATACAATTTTTGTAAAGGTATATTAAAACTGTCAATATTTTAAATAATTTCACTCTTATTTAAATTTGTGTGTATTTAACTGAACGTAATAAATCAATTTCTAATTAATTCCGATTCTCATAAAAGGCAATATTAGTTTCTGTTTGACGATATTTTCCGTATAAACCGTATAAATTATTGTCCAGGTCACGTTTATAATTACACAATGATGTCATGATAAGTATCTAATTTGTATATAATCTTCATTTTTAATATTTGGGGTCGAGGCTTATAAGAAGTCACAATACTTTGTTGGCCAACCTGTATTTATATCATGATAATCTGTTGGAAAATACACGATTTGACAATTTTCATAATTGTCATATAAGTACTCACCATTGTTTTGATATATAAATAAACGACCCAAGGTTTTGATACGCTTTATGTTAAAAAGGATAGCAAAAATTTGTTGAAATAATAAAATAAATACCAAAAATAGAATACCGGTATTTTAAAAGCATTTCCATTTTTGCACACAGCCATTATTTTTAATTATTTTAATGTGTTTTGGACTCACCTGTGATTTTTTTTCAATCCATTTATCCACATTATTTAGGCACTATACTCCGAAGACACGTTATTGAAGAATGAAAACTCTCTTTATAATGATTATTCATATTATAATTCCGTATCAATGAATCTAATCAAATGCCCTTCGCTGGCATATTCTTTATTATTGATTAGACGGATTCTAAATTGCACACGATTTTATCATTAAAGATATAAACGGATGATTAAAAACAATGCTGCTTTTTATATTATGATATTTAAAAAAAATGATAACACGATGTACTATTTTTATGCATATTTTTTATATTTGTATTTACTTATGAAGATACGATTAAATATTGATTACCTGTGATATTTTGTATAAGGGGAAATTTAATCTGACTTTTTTTATATAGACAGAGCCGCCCTTTCGGTGACCTTGTGTATCTTTATTATTAATGGTGTTAAATGTATAAGATATTACTTTTTTTATTTTTTCCCAAACATTTTGTAACTGTTTTGTTTTTGTATTTTTTATATAAAATTTTTTTAAACACGTAGATTTTTAATTTATAATTATTATTATTTTATATATTTTTGCACAACTATGTTTCTTATGATTTTAGAGCAAACTTTAGACACCAACGACTGTGGTTGGTAATATTAGTTATTTATAGTTTCTGCCCATGTTAACGTTTATGTTTGCTCCATAAATATATATAATGTATTTTTTTTAATACATTGTACCAATTTTATGGATATACACAAGAACGAGCCGAAATAGTGGCGAAACTGATCTAAACGTCACATAACCAATATATTTTTCCCATCCATTATAAGTTGTTATTTTTTGCGTGAAATATATTGTTATTCTTCATCAATTTAATTAAAATATTGTGTTTATTCGGACGTTCAAAACAGTTTTATAGTTCATCTATTTTCAAAACAAAGAGGAATGATTTATTGCAATATATACATTTTTTGCATTATGTATCATTTAAAGACCGATAGATATTCTAGAAATCGTTTATTATAGAATGCACTGTAGAAAATTAGTATAGTTTCTCTTGAACTATTGTACACCACAATTAAAATAATTGTTTTATATAATCTGTATTTTTGTCCTGTTTTATCTAATGGTGCGTTTTATTTTTTCCATTAAATGATTTTGTGGTGATCTGGATTCTAATTGATTATTCATTTAAGCGTGTTTGTTGTTATGAAGAATGACAAGGTGAAAGAGTTAAAACATAACAGCTCAATTACACAAACATTGACCAACTTAAATTTTGTGCTATATTAAATTAAAAAAAAATCATAATCGTGCTCACATTTGAGACATGCAACGAAAGGATATGCTTCTTCTTTGTTTGGATTTATTTCTTACATTTATATGCAAATATTTGAAATTATATAATACGCCTTGATCCAATTGTATTGATTTGTAGTCCTATTCGAAGTACATTTAATAATTTATTCATCTCTTAATTAATGAACCAAGGCTTCCCCAATCCTTAGTCGAAATTTAATACATTCAGTTCCAGTTAATCGTATTTCAAATCACCAAATATATTCGTTGGATATTAAATTATCTGCTTTAAATATTAAAATGTTGACATTGAAATAAGCATTTGGATTTAATTTATGTTTAACTAAAAGTTGTCCTCAAATTCACGCCTGAAGTGATTTAGATAAAAATACAATGTTTTTTTTATTAAAATTTATAAAAAATAGTTTTTTATAAATGGGGGTAAAGTTTACGCTGACTTAGGCCTGGTTTTTCCTTGTTTAGTAAATATTTACTACCTTAGTAAATGACGTCATCAATACGTCAATTGGAGAATACTTGTTATATTATGATTAATGACTGCATTTACTAAACTATCACAAATTTACTAATCAAGAAAAAAATCTCAGCTTGAAACATTACACGAGGAAATTGACAGGTTACAGACAATTTTCGTAAAGGCCCGATTTCCCCCATTTGATATTCTATAAGTAACCTTATACTCTATACTTTATGAATTATTCGGGAATTTAATCGTTTTAATAAAAAAACTATTTTTATCGAAATTATTGTATTTTTGTGAATTTTTAGACAACTTTTTTTACAGTTACAAATAATGGTCTCTGTAAACTATATGCAGGATTCGAACCCATGATCATAATGTTTGTACCTTTGCTTTTTAGCTGGTAAAAATAAATCTTTATTTTCCTATTTATTAATTTATGTGTTAAAACATACTTTTGTATTTCGTCTGCGTATTAATTTATAAACTACTTCATTCATAAATGAATTTACTCCACGCAATTTTCAATAGATGGCGATAAGAATTAAAAGATAAAAATAAAATAAATATATTTACAATAATATCAATTATTATATTTGTCTAAGTCAAATTAATTAACTAATTTTAGAACCATTCAACCACAGGAATTTTTTTAATGTATTTTTTTACCCTTATTATAAATAAATAATTACACATTTTGGGTGTCGTATAATCTGCAGCTATTTTTATTTCTAATTAATATGCAATGACAAACATTCTTTATTAAATACTAATTAACAACTTTGAATTATATTTAATTTTACAAATTAAGATGGCAACCATTGCTCTTTGATCATTTGGGCGGCTTTTTCAGCAATCATGTATACAGGACTGTTGATGTGTCCTGACGTTATTTCAGGCATAATGCTGGCATCCACAACCCTTAGGTTTTTCATACCGTGTACTTTCAATGTGGAGTCTACTACAGCTGAAGGGTCTTCTTTAGGGCCCATTTTGCAGGTTCCACTAGGGTGATATATTGTCAATGATAAATACTTCATTACACATTTCCAGTAATCGTCAGAACCAAAGCCTAGAACTTCACATTGTGGTACTGGGGCATCATGTAACTTCGTACCCAAGGATTTAAGGGCAGACATCTCTGAAATCCTTATCGCCTCTTTAATACCCATTAGCATTTTTTCAACATCGTCTCCGTGCTCATAATAGTTAGGAATTATCATCGGATGAACTGCTGGATTTCGACTCTTTAATTTTATTCTTCCTGTAGATTTGGGCCTCATCAACATGGGAAAAACGGTGAAAGATGATTTTGTATTTTCAAACACGGTTGAATAAATATCATCTCTAAAACCCACGTTCGTCTTCGATAGTAGGTCTGCGTTCATTCCTCCCCCCAAGAATAGAAGTTCAATATCCGCCCAACCATCATCAGAATCCCTGTTTTCAAAGTCTATAAATGTCACAGTTTCACAACCTCCAGCGACACTAATTGGCCCTTTCCCACTCTCAGTCCAAAGATCCAAGTATTGTGGATTGCTGACAACATTATCGAAACTTATGTAACTTGTATTTTCATGCAAGTCGAAGGTGAGTCCACCGACAGCCAGGTGGTCCATTAAATTGTAACCCACCTTCAGATCTAAAATTACTGGAATATTCAAATTTTCTAAATCTTCCCTTGGACCTATCCCTGATAACATTAAAAGCTGCGGAGAGTTAACCGAGCCTCCTGAAACGATTACTTCGATTCTACTGAATATTTGATACTTTTGCCCGTTTCTTAAAATCTCCACGCCTGTGACTGTGTCTCTTTCTATTAATAATTTTGTGACGAGAGTATTTTTTATAATATGCAAGTTTTCTCTGTACTTGTTTGGATATAAGTTAGCCCGGTTCGAGCTATACCTAACACCGTTTTTTAAAGTTAGTTGAAGATATGAAACTCCCGTTTGTGTTTCTCCGTTTGGGTCTGAATATTTGTGACCCGCTTGCTGAGCTGCTTTTATCCATTGATTTGCAGCTGGTGATCTATAACTAGCGTATTCGATATCGAGATACCCCCTTGAGGTATGGTTAAATTCGTTGATTTTGAAATTTTCGATTTTCTCAAAGTAAGGTTGCACATCATCCCAACCCCATCCTGGATTTCCCAAATCCCTCCACCGGTCGAAGTCCTTTCTATTTCCTCTCGTATAGATCATATAGTTTAGCACGCTTGATCCTCCCATGACTTTGCCCCTTGGCCAATTGCATTGATTGTTATTCATACCTAAACAATACTTGTCAGAGGGCTCTGTCCTGTATTTCCAATTAGCCGATGTGATTTGGTTGAAGTTTGCTAACAGAGGGATGTCCAATAAGTAATTTTCATTCCCACCAGCTTCTATTAGAAGTACTTTCCATCCTGAAACTTCAGCCAGTCTTCTGGCGATAGTGCATCCAGCAGTTCCAGCACCGACTACGATAAAATCATAACTTCTAAATATTTCGTTCCTGTCTTTGGTCTCCATTTTAAGTTGTCCCGTACCATCTTGAATAAATCGCCCCAGTGATGAAATTAAAGTATTTGCTGATATATATTCACTGATAAGCAATAATATCACATATAGATAATATTGGAATACTTTATTCATCTCGACTGTTACTACTCGAATGCAAAGTTATAACTGAGCAAGTTGCAGTCGTTTAATAAACGTGTCTTTAAATATTCACTATCAATAAAACTGCTTATATTTTCCAAATATCATCGCGTATAAAAAAGATGGCCTTACAATTCAAGGTTTTAAATATAAAAGAACATTTTTTTATTTATTTATATATACTCACAAATTAAGGTAACCTCAAAATGCAAACTATATTTAAAAAAAAATATCAACTTTGATTATAAAAATGCTCTTCGAGATAAATCATTCTTCAGTACTTTTCTATAATTTATATGTACGTACAAAAACAAATTTTTAGGTATGCATTTAAAAGTTACCGAACAAATTACACAACATCGTCAAATGGCATTGAATTTTTGTAGATTACTTCTATTCAATCTTCCAATACAAGACTACTCTCTAATGAAAATCATCGAGTTCTTTTTTTAATATCTATATATTTTCAACAATATCAATAACAGAAAACATACAACAATAAAGCAATGATATGGCAAATGAAGTATTAAAATAGTTATTTACAAATTTATATACATTGAGCATAAAATGGTGCAATAATATTTAACATAGTCCTATTCATTAGTCACCGTTTAACATTATCACTTTTAGTTCTATAGCTCCTGAGTTCTTTCCAATCTTCTTTGATAAAATCTGAACCCCGTTCTGCAATCATTATTACCGGAGCATTAGTGTTGCCACTCACTATTGTAGGCATTATACTAGCATCGATTACTCTAAGTCCTTTCACTCCGTAAACTCTTAAATGAGGATCCACTACAGCATCCGGGTCCCAGGCTGGGCCCATTTTGGCTGTTCCTACAGGGTGATATATTGTCATTGATATTGTCCTCATATGACATTCCCAATAAGCGTCTGTGCCGAATTTTAAATGCCTGCACGTTGGAAGTTTCTTAGTGTACAATCTTGAACCGAACTGCCTGAAAGCTTTGGCGTCGCCAACTTGTAAAGCTATTTTAGCACCTTCCACCAAAGTAGCCACGTCGAACGGGTTTTCAAAGTATCTCGGATTTACAATAGGTTTATGATATGGGTTTGAAGAACGTAACCTCACATATCCTCTAGTTTTTGGTCTCAGTAATAATGGTATTATTGTCCACGCATCCCGATTAGCGATTGGTGCATATACGTCATTATAAAGTTCGTTAGTGAGACCTAAAATTTTTCTCACTTGTGCACCATTATCCGAAGAATATGAAGCAGGAGCCATGTGGAACTGGACGTCTGGCCATAGTCCGGTTTTATTCGCGTATTTGGTATTTACAAAAGCTAAGCCTTCCAGTCCTCCAAGTGTTGTCATGGGACCCCTTTCTCTCAAAACATAATCAGCAGTTATAGGCCAGGCTTGCAGTTTTTCCTGCACTATAGATACAGGCTTATCTATCAAAAAGGTTAAACCTCCCATCGCCACGTGATCCTGGAGATTCTCTCCCACCTTGAGATTTTTGTATAGGGGTATTCCCATTTCTGCTAGATGATCTTTCGGTCCGATTCCAGATAACATCAAAATTTGCGGAGTATTCACTGAGCCCGCTGACACAATTACTTCACGTTTTGCATAAACCACTCTTTTCTTCCCATTTTTCACAAACTCTACGCCATAAGCACGCATATTCAACGGATTGATCAACACTTTCAAAACATATGAGTTCAAACTGACATGCAAATTCTTCCTCGTCCTCACAGGTCTTAGAAAAGCTTTAGCTGTACTGCATCTCGCACCTCTTCGTATAGTTCCTTGGGCGATCATAAATCCTGTCTGGATTTCTCCATTTAGATCCCTATTTTCATACCCGATTTCAGTACCCGCCTGAACAAAAGCAGTCACCAATGGTGTTCTCCACGGTGCTTCTTGTACAGTAAGGTATCCACCACTGTTGTGATAGTTTGTTTTCGCTAGATAAGGATTCCTGTTATCCTCTGATTTCTTGAAGTAATGCAATACTTCATCATAACCCCATCCTGGATTACCAAAAGATTCCCACTGCTCGTAATCTTGTTTGTTTCCTCTCACATAAAGCATGTAATTAAGAACACTGGATCCACCTAAAACTTTTCCTCTTGGCCAATTGCACCTTCCTTGTTTCATTCCCAAGCAAGCTTTACCAGTTGGCTCAGTTTTGTATTGGTAATCTAATTTAGACAACTGAAGGTATGCTGACAGTGAAGGAACATCTGAAATCTCATTCTCATCTGGACCTGGAATCAAACAAAAAAATTCAATTAGTACAGCTGTAGATATATTATTTGTTGACAGTATAACTTATTATTGAAGTTTACCAGCTTCTAATAAAAGTACATTCCACGAAGGCACCTCAGAAAGCCTATTAGCTACAACAGCTCCAGCTGATCCTCCACCAATCACAATGAAGTCATACACCATCATGGGATTGGCATCAGCCACTCTAGTTTCGGGATCATATTTGTTATAGTGGTTAAATGTGAGGGCTCCCAATAATAAGGGGATTACCCAAAGACTGGTGAGGCCTACAAGCTTGAACGCCGAAGATGCCACAATTATACCCACTGGCATTTTTACACGATTTATTCTCCTTTTCTTTTTTATACGACTTTGGTGTGCATTGGACTAGGTCTAATTTGAATAATATATATTTTTTAAATTAATATTTTACTGCATCCGGGGGTCTCGTTCTTCTTCCAATTATTCCTTTTTTATGAAAGCCTCTCGAGTCTTTTATCATCGTCATTTAACGACGCGATCTCTGATTTGTCACTCTTCCGAACATTCTTCTTTAATCACGGCCAATAATCTGAAATTATACACAAACGCACATTAGTAACTAATCGATCACTCAAAACCAATTCCGTATTATTTTCCTGATTCTGGGGTGAATGAAAAATATTTCTATTATGTATTATGTTCCCATCAAATATTGCATAATGTGTTTGTAATATTGCATCAAATTTACACGTCATTCGACAAATAACATGAAGAGCGTTTTTCCCAGTTTGTTTTTCAAATTAAATAAATGATTTATAATAATGTTGAAAGTGAAAGTGTTTAATTTAGACTGCGTTGTCCATCTTTATCTGTAATCGAATCGTATAAACACTTTTGGCCTTACAAAACAATAAAAGTTTTGTCAAATAATCATAAAATTCAGTTTAACAGCACAATTATTACTAAAAACACTTCCCACTCGTTCAATACCAAATCGATAAATTTAATGCAAAACACGATACTAAAAAAATCAAATAAAGATAGAATCTATTAGTTATATATTTATTAATTATTTAGAAATTAATAAAAATACATAAACGACGACTGATTAGTCGAAAATAAATTCAATTATTAAATATAGAACTATGATTTATTCAGTATAAAAGTCTCTGACAAAAATCTATGTCATCTAATAAATTTTTTTTAAACTAAACTCAACATAATCGTGTTAAATTTTACGAAAATATCATACTTTGTCCTTATTCACCCCATCTAAAGGTGATTGAATATAATACTTATATTTAGGAAAGCCATTTCCATTCACTTATTTTAACTATTTAAAAAAATGTATCTTTTAATTCGGTTAAATGGTAAAAAATACCACCTACAATAATGTTCAATTTATATTTTAAAAAAATATGGTAATCCTTATAGATATAAATGTTTATTGAAAATAAATTACTACTACAGTAAAGGATTAAATATTTTGAAAAGTACTATTATTTTTTTTTAACTAAACTTAACATAATCGTGTTCAAGTTTACATAATAGTTTGTCTCTATTCACTCCATACTAAGATAATTCAGTAATATAAATACCGATATCTTTCTATATAAATTTAAAAATACATATAGAAATGTTAAAAATAAGTAACTGATTGATAAAAATGCTCTTTTTATACTCAATTACTAATAATATTGATTAATCTTCAATCGTTGAAAAGCTCTTACATTAACGTGTTAACAGTTTGTCTCTATTCACCCCCCATACTAAGGTAATTTAATATTATAAATACCAATATCGATTTGGAAGAGGCCTTCATTCATTTGTTTTAAGTATTTTAATAAAAATGTAATTTCTTATACATATATACAAAATATTGGAATATTAACGTAGTTGTATATTTCTCAATCGTTGTAAAGCTCTTCTTCAATCTCACCTGATAATTGTACAAATATTTCCCACTCAACTCACACTGTATGAAACGGTTCACTTTTAGTAATTAATTGATTTAGTATATATTAGAATACCTAGTAATGTAACCAACACTGATAACAGCGGTGTTAATTAACGTGGTTCTCGTTGGCCGTCCAGTCACCGACTGACTACTGCATTCATTCTTCGGCACTTACAATTTCTCTCTCATTCCACTTTCGTCATCATCATCATCATATTACATAACTCCTCGTTGGAGTTCGCCTCGTATTAAGCTTACATACATACATCACCTGCCCTCTTTATTGATTTTATCACACGAAGCATGCATTAGAAGGATACTGCTTGGTTTATTTCACTGACTTAATAATCAGTATTTACTTTATAATCCAGAAAATCAGATTAAACCTGGATCAAGATGATGCCCAGTCTGAATAACCGATCAAATCTTTTTTTTTTACATGAACCCATGACCACAGTATTTGTATATGTAATATATTTTTAATAAATTTCTAGTATACTTGGGTTAAAAATAGAGTTTTCGTACACGCATACACACGTTTTTGAGTTAATAAACCATCGATATATATACAAAATTTTTATATTCTATACATTCAATATTTGTCGCCTAATTGAGGCTTTTAAAAATATAAATAATTATTTAATTGTAGATGCAAATAATAATTCCAATTCTATTGGGTCTATTTAACCGGAGAGTTAATATTGAAATTAGTTGAAAAGAAAATATTAAACAGTATTCTTGTATTCGGATATTATGTATTATTTAACGCTGTCGGTGAACTTTTTAACTATTACAGTTACATATGTTACCGACAAGTCATTATAATCGCCTCCGTCTTTACCTTACAATACAGGAAATCTGAGTAAACCTGGATCCTGACAATCGATTGGGTTTTTATTAATATTATTTAAAAAAACCGATGAATATTATATTTTATTCGAAGGGATTTGATTATCCATTGGCTGGTTAAAATATTTTCTTTAATCAAAAAAATAATGGATTTTAAAATAAGATTTACTCCTAATTTATTTTTGACTTATCCTTGTTTCCTACCTTCTTAAAAATAAGGAATCCGTATAAATATGAATATTCACGTCCTGTTTATTAAATTTCGCATTTTAATAGTAAAAAGTGAAACTCTTATATCACAAAAAAGTCGGATCTACTATGTATTCACTTTTTATGAACCTGAATCTCAATATTTTATCATTTGAGCGATCGATTTTGGTTTACATTATTATGAATTAATTTCACAATTTATTTGACAAACGTGTTTGAATTATTTACCGAGCACGTAAAATGTATGTATGCAATATAATACTAGGGCGGTCTATTCGTACACACAGGACTGTGCCAGAAGTGTTGCCATATGAAAAAAAATAATAATATCCATTAACGTTCCGGTGATCGATCTAGACCAATCAGAGATGTTCGCGAGCTTCATTTGAATTTGTGACTATTTAAAAATATATCGTCTCCCTTTGCGGCGGCTCTGCGTGTACTAAAAGGTATTCTTTACAATTTTTTTTATTATTACACAATTAGATGCTAATCTTAGATATTTTTAATTCCAATCGCACAGGCTTTATAGAAGATGAGACTGTAATGTTGAAAACCTGTTTTCTTATATAATGATAACTCCCTTTCTAATCCCGATCTTCTTTGAGTTCAAATTGATGATTTTGGCATTTATTTATTAAACCGATGACCCCAATTGTTAGCGGTCGTGTGAAAGTGGGTTGTGTTGTATATTAAAAAAAACGTGGTGATAGTTTTTGCTTTGACCGGTACATTACATCATTGGTCACTTGGTCTCTGACATACATCCTACTTACAACAAACCTGTATTAATGTGCCATTACTATTTTAAATATTATATCACTATTAACTCGGAAGTCAACCCATATAATAATCATATACAGTGGTACCTCGAGATAAGAATTTAATTCGTTCCGGGATCATCGTCATATGTCAAAACAATCGTATCTCAAAGCAATTTTCCCCATACAAACTGCCATTAATCCGTTCCAGCCCCTCAAAAAGTCCGAGCAAAAAAAATGGTTTTCTTAACGTGCCACGTGTTTTTGAATAATAAAAAATGTTTATGTACATTTTGTAAAATCGGCAATGGATAATTTGAGGTTAAAATAAATAAACTAGTAATAACGCACATAATAAATATTTATTGATTTTTACATATACACAATTCTGGCGCGAAATTCTAGTAGTGACCTTCCATAAAAATTAGCCATCATCTATAAAATTATCGCGCATAAAAATTCGTATCTAAAATTGTCGTCGTATGTCAAATAAATTATAAAAGAAAAAATTATAAAAGCTATAATTAAAGTATTTAAGTTACATTAAATAAATTTCTTTAATTATGGAATTCCACCCAACACTATTAAACAATATAAAAGCAATACAGTATAGTCTCAATAATCCGATTTTGTTTCAATATCATATTCTGTTTCATGTTCCAACCGACAAGTGCTGCATTATCATCACTGCGATTTGGGATCTCCCGTAATGCTCTAGTGGTACTGAAGTATGATATAACAATACACGTATTTATAAATAAATAAATAAATAAATCAAAAGCCCCTGGCATTGCTAATATAAAAAAAATTACTAATATAAAAAAAATTACTATATATATATATATATATATATATATATATATATATATATATATATATATATATATATATATATATATATATATATATATATATATATATATATATATATATATATATATATATATATATATTTGTATTGCCGGTTCCAAATGTATCGTATTATTGAAACTAGACTGTACTGTAATTTTATATGAAATCGTCCCGTTTCCGCATAGAGTGCAATGCATCTTCATAATATTGTCTTATTTTCTTCATTATTCGAATGAAATATTGATCATAATTTATTGTGATAAAATATGTAATTCCGATCGTGGCATAATGTTCCGGTTGTTGGAGATCGCAAATAATAATGGATCAGCGTTCATATAACACCTGTTGGAGAAAGTGAAAAATTTGCATTGATTGTGAATATTCGAATCCAAGAAGAAGGAAGTGCAGCTTTACTCCTTGTAATTGAGTGTTATTGTGGAAACTGAAACTAAATAGTTTCAGTTTCCATAAGTTTCACGAATAAATATTCCGCAGTACCTTTAGGGCCTTTTGAATTGTCAATCGTAGGCGGAACTGCAATTGGAAAGTTCAATAAAGTTCCGGAAGATCAATGTATTCAATTCTGTTTGGATTCATATAATAAGACCTATATAAAAAAATGCAATATTTTTTAACAAGCATTGTTGTTAAACAGTTATGTTAGGTTCGATATTTTGTCTATCGAGATAATCGTGTGAAAATAATAGTTTTAATAGATTTAATTATTAAATAAAGTCGCATGATAAACTCGTTTTATCAATTCACACTAGCGTACGATTTTCCATATTCTTACGAAAACTTTCATTAGAAAATTTTCGATATTTTGTGGCAAACGAAATTATCGTTTATTGCGCAAATAAAGTTTTTCAATCAATAACTACTTTAAATTATGATAAATTAGCATTTTTGCGGTTATTATAAAAAGCCTTCCACCGGTCACGAATTATATATAGATTAATCACAATTTTTTATTTTATTTAATTATATATAGGATTACAATTTATTTTACAAGTAGTCACCATCGGAAGAAGACAAATAAAATAAATTTAGATACTTATATGAAGTAAGTTAGTTTTGTGTAAAAATATTTATATACTCTGTACGTCTAATTCATAAGATTCAAATTTAATAAAGAAATTGTAATATATATATAGTTTTGATATTTTCAGTTACTGAAACTAGAAATTTGTGAATTCCGTTTAAGGCAAATTAATTTTTATTTAACAATTTATTTTTGTACATTAACAAAACCCAGGAAGACTTTTACATTTTTATAAAATAAAACAGTTTAATTAATTGTGGGATTTCAATTTATTTTCAAGTGGTCATAAAAATGTTAGGTTAAACATTTTCAATAAAAAATCGTCAGTTCTGTTTGACGACAAATTAACTTAATTCACAAAAACATGGTCGAAATGTTGAGTTACTCAATTTATTAAAAAACGAATTTTCAAATATCAAGGACTTCAATTTAATATTTGAACTTATAGAAGAACATTATATTTATATAAATATTCCTGAAAAATTTACCTCATTATACCACACACCTGGTGCGGGAAATGAACTTGCGTCTCTCGAATACCGGAAAGTGCTTTTACTAAAAAGTTAACAATATAATATTCTAATAGGGCTTCCGATTTAAATTACGAAATAATGATATACAATTTGCCACGTATTTAACGTTACAATGTAACGCTTTGCTCCATGTTAGATTTGAACCGATCGGGTGATATTTAACTGAGCTCATCGCTTTATAACTTAATTGGCAATGGTTATAGTTATAATATTAGTTTCCTGTATTACCGTTGTTATGATATTACAACACATTGCTTTGTGGTGGGCGCCTTAACTTGCGTAACAAACACTCTTTACATACGGTTTACTTTCGCGGCCTTCCTTTAGCTTTCACACTGACAGGGTCACAACACCAATTTTTAATTAATTTTATTTAAAATACCCCAACATACCACCAGAATTATTATAATAAAATAATTTGTTCAACCCTGTTTGTTGGTTAGGTTACACTACTTTGTAGGTCGCAATTGCGCAATAATCGGCTCTCTTTTTACGATCGTTTCAGTGTTACGCTTTCATCGTCATCATCACATTTGGCGTCTATTAAATAATTTGTAATAACTATCAATATTAACGGATCGTTGGCTAGCTGTCCACGATTTAACTGTTGCACTTCAATGAGTTTGGTTAAACGAAATCGGAAAACTAGATAAATATTATTTGCAGTTTGTCAATTTAAATCCTAATAAACAGCTTATTACTCATAAGTGCACCCAGAAATACTTCCTGCTTAAAATTTTGGAAAACAGTGCCGATTAAATTTTTATTAATTGGTAAATTATTCTATTTGAGTTTTCGACAAGTTTATAATCAATAATGTAATTGAAATTTGCCTCTCAAGGATTCGACCACTTCTTATTTTATAATAAACGATTTATTGTATAAATATATTATGTATAAATATTAGACTGCAATATGGCTTTAAATCTTAAAATAACTAAGCATTGAAAAGCTTATAAGAAAAAGACATTAAAAAAAATTACACGACCATTCGTACATGTTTACCTGCACAGAGATTTATATTTATTTCCATATAAACGTTCTCAAAAAAGCTTTTTTTATAGACAAGACAAAAACAATAATAAAAAAATGTTTAAAAACAAAAATTAAAAGTACATACATATATAAAAATAAATAATAGTATTATGAAAAAATGTATATAAAATAAAGTAAGGTGTACGAAGTAATCATTTACATGCTACTATATAAGGTCGCTCCTAAACACGCCCTATAGGTGGCAGAATTTGTGGAAAAGAGTTTCAGCCTATTCAGAGGACAATAAAAGAGGTAATTGGATGAGGAATACTGTGGATAAAATGAATAATTTTGTCAAAGTCAAACAAATATTATTATATAATACCTATCTCTTCTCTATATATTGTTGTATCTTTTTTCTTCATGGAATTCAACGAAGCGATATAAAGACATCGATTAATCATAATGACGTATAATTTCTTAATAAGAATACTATAATATTCGTTTGATCGTGGCACATATCTGTGCACGTTAACAGTTCACACACTTTTAACTACGAATAAAAATAAATCGATTAATTACTGTTATTTATATTATTAGAGAAATATGGTGGCTAAAAAGCGAAATGTGAAATTAGTATAGCAATTATATTATGGCTTTAAAATATCAGGACACCCTGTATAGTTTGTATGTATGTTGTCCAGGTTATTGAGTCTTATATTAAATATATAATATCATAATAAGCTTTCTTCCCAGATGACTAGCATTGTATTTTGAGACATGTCGCCATAGGTCACACCGACTTTGTAATATCCGGTTGCATAACTTCACCGCCTCGACCGCACTTCCTTAGGCCTACGTGAGGCACATCACCTCTACAGTAATTGGATGGATCAATTCACCATTTATTATGAAACAATATCACCTGAATATTCATACTGTAAGCTCGTAACGGTGAAAATGTATTGTTATGTCGGCAATCACCCGCCGTGAAATTTACAAGTTTAATAAACAGCCTTTGTCATGGTCATTCAACAAGCTTGACTTAATATATATATATATATATATATATATATATATATATATATATTTATATATCGGGATTTTATTAATATTATTCCAAATCTCCCAGTCGTTATAACCGATCAAATATTTTTTTTTACATGAAAGGGATTTGAACTTAAGATCACAGTATTTGTAGACTCGCACTTTATACCCTGAGCTATTTATTACGTTAGTTAATAATAAGAATGCTATATTAATAATGAAGCCAAGATTATATATATATTATGTTTGCACCAACCTAACGGGATTTTATTAATATTATTCCCGATCTCTCCCGATAAAATCAATTCTTATTTTTTTACTTGAGCGGGATTTGAACCCATGACCACAATATTTGTAGTAATAAGAGTATGACATTTTTATGAGTTTTTCGTGTATGTAATATATTTTTAATAAATTTCTAGTATAGGTCCAACTTGGGTTAAAAATTTAACTCTATGATATATTTTTTGTACATATGTTTTTGTTTTAATAAATATAATGTTCGATATAAATATAATATATTTATATTCTATATAATTATTTATATAGAATATAAATATATTGTCTATGTAATTATTTAATTTTCATCAAATAATCTTGTGTAGCTGTAATTAAATTTTGAAGGACACTAATGGGATTATCAAAAAAATTATATAATAAAAGACACTAAAATTATTATGGTATTGTTATATTCAGATATTTGATTTTTTAATTATGTTTTTTAAATTGTTCAATTTTTAAACCCAACCTTAAATAGATTTCAGTCTGTCCTAATATGAAAACCTGATATGTCTACATAATCCAATTCAACAAACTGAGTTGTACTCATTTCTATAAATAGTAATATGAGACTCGTTTGATGATGGTGTAATTTTACAACACTATTTACTCTTTCAGCTTTCGATTTTAAAATTATCATTCTTTAGTCTGGTTTTTACGATCGTTTGGTTATTTTTTTGAAGATGATCCGTGTGGAAACTGAGAAGAATAGTGAAAGTGTCTCGTTTTGTTTACATTTTTTTAAAGAAAACAAACGTGCTCGTTTCGACAAACGGCCTTAAAAAGTACTCATACACTTCAAAGACGGTAGATTAAGAGATACTAATGATTATACTTTTTTAAATATCATTTTTATTTTTATCTGTTTCAGGTACGTGACTAATGTCTATATTTAAATTGAATTCTTATAAACGCGTGGGTAAGTGTGTTACAGTTTCCCAATATTATTTCTTATATATATTTTCCACTTCAGTAATTTTCAATCTATTAATTATATTTTTTTATACTTTCTACCGTGTTTCGTAGTGAATTTGAAAGAATACCATTCCATATCAATTTGCACTCAATTTCGAAACATCCGTATTAATAGAAAAAAAAGTATTCATCAAATGTCAATATCAAAAAATGGGTTATTTTTTTATCGAATTGTATAAATATTTAAATTATAAACTGCAATGGACTGTCTTCCACAATTCAATTTAAAATTAAATATTTTACAGACTGTGTTAATAATTGACACTAATTAAAGTGTTGGTTATTTATTAGCGAATCTCTAATTTAATGTTCTTTAAATTTGTATGTTTGCTTCAATTATATAATTTAGTTGTGTAATTTCGTTTTCTACTTTCTGCACACGTGAATTAGCATTTGAATGCGACGTAATATTTTTTTTGTGGTTTTTCGCATAAATTACAATATTCTTTAGTATGTTTTCAACGAAGACACAAATTATTTATTTTATATATATCAGTGTTCGATTCATATATTTTTTTAAATATTATTTCTTCTTTAACCTGGAGAAAGACACTAAATACATTTTTCTAATAATTGAAGGAAGATTTTGAAATAATCACATGCTTTCAGTCGTATATAAAGAGAGTATTACTGAGTCGTGCTACAACTGAATAGTATTGCGTATACGAATAGAGCTTGGTAGTAAAAGCATACGCACCGCACGCACACAATCAATTAATCCATTGAATCAAATAATGCGCCGATATTAAATTCTATACTTCAATGCACATTTATAATGTTTGAAAATTATCCAATATTAATTAATAATTTAAATTTGCTTCAAGACTAATTAATATATTTATTAATAACGCTATGTGGTCTTATAATAATTGAGAAAATTTTTCTTTGGGAGAATTAGGGTATTGCAAAAATATTAATTTATTTAAAATTAAATTGTTTAACTAATTTCACACATGGGTTTATCATATTTCTTTAAGCTAATAATAATATAAAGCTATCATTGCATATTAATCCAAAATAAAAATTGTTTTAGTTTAAACAATACCTAAACTGAGTAATTATTCAATCATATTTAATTTTTTTTAAATGGGGTATAATATTCCGTATTTAATATAATATTTTGCGATAATTTACTCGTATATAAAATACAGTAATATCAGACTATGTGACCACAATAGCAAATTATTTTTAATAATCTATTATTGTAATAATTAAAATTACAAATGCATGGATGTTTAAGTTAGTGTCTCAATTAGTTATATTTTGATTGTGAGCGATGAATGTAAATCAATAAAATAATTTAGTGTTTTTGATCGAATCTCATAGATCAGTTTGTAATAGGTTTGTAGTGTTTTTACCTTTACTACATTGTGATTATATATAGCTAATCCCAATGTAGTAGTTTTAGAAAGGTCTAGTTTATAATAGAGATACTTAATTTATAGCGTAATACAGTGAGTAGTTTACCATTGCAATCTTTAGTCTCCATCTTCCGTGCACCACAATTTCGCAAAGTCACTCTTGTTTTCACTCCACTTTCACTCTCTTTCTTCCTCTTAAGATCTCACGCCGAAAATACAATATTATTATTCAACCCCAAACAATGTTTAATATTAAACACCACTTGGAAACGCAGACAGATATAGACTGAACGCGCGACTCGAATGCTAACCAATTTATCTTCGACTGCATAACATTATCACGTAATGCTGAGCTTCATTCAAATAAAATGTTAAAATATTAAATATCACCACGGAGTAGTTCAGAGGTTAGGTTAACCAGTTGGTGATCAAGTTTAACTGTCATTTGAGGAAGAAATGAAAGACTCGACTAACCTCAGTCAAAACTGAACGTGTGTGGGGCACTTTACTTTTCAGTTAATCAGAGTTAATCCTTGATCTCCCAATCGTAATTTAGATCCAAAATATAATACTAATTTTAATTAAAATAATGTTAAGCTATGGATTCTAATCCTGCTGCTATTGGATATTGGGATAATACTAATAAAATCGATCGATCTATTATTCCCATAGAAGCTTACTCTGATTTCTTGAATTATTCAGTGAATATTGAGGCAATTATGATGTCATGTAAAGCCATACAATGGGTGAGCTGTGTAGCTTTAATAAATTAATAATCTTTACTACAGAAAAAACAAGTACAAGTATCGAAAACAAATAATATTTTTAGATAAACTCTTCGTAGGTTTGTTAATAATGTAAAAAAAAAACGTAATAATAAATATTAATTATGTATTTAACAGACACAATATACATATCACTACTGAGTACTTCAGAGAAACAGCTGAATCCAAAAGCACTATTTTTATTTTTAATTTTTAATTAATAATAATTTAAAATATATATATGTATTTAATATATTTTTTCACTTATTCTCCCAATTAATTAATGTAATTGTCACGCCATAAGGTCAGGTTCATATTCTGGCCAGTATGTATTAATACAACCTTGGGCATTTTTAAAATGTATTTTTTACTGTCGGTATTAATTTATAGGATTTTTTTTTACATAATGCTAAATTATTCGTTGAATGAGAAATGTAATATGGGAAACGAATGAAGTATTGTGGTTACATCAAATACATAATAATAATGCATACATTCTTAACTCTTACATTATTATTTCCATTATACTGTGCTTATGTAAAAGTTATTTTTATTGTTAATGCAATAAATTGACGTTGGTCGAAATACGTGTACGTGAAAATTCAATAATGGCTTTATTCAAGTTCAAATATTTTTTGTATTATTGAATTCCCAACGATAATTCATCAGCATGGCTTTCGCTTTTTGTTTGTCACATTTTTGTTGTAATATAAATATGGTCAATTTAACCCATTTCTCGTTTCTCTTGATTCTGAATAATGAACTGTAGTTTGTTATCTAAAACCTGTTCAAAATGTTGTTATCGGACATATGGAAATCGAAAGTTGAACACCAGGGCCTCCACTATCATTGAATTATTATTTTAAAAAAATATATATATCAAGCCATAAGAAAATGCTTCATTGATTATGATTATTATTATTTTAATTTATTAATATTTTATACTAAATTCTTATGCATTTGTGGTGCGCTTAAATAACGACACGGAAGTGTAGGAAGTGGTCAAACAAAACATCTTCGACAGGTTTACGCAATATACAAAGTATTAAATAACTAAAACTATAACGTAACAGACCAAGTATTAAATGACCTCTTTAATTATATCACCTGGAATAACCAAAACGGTATAACGACTATATTAAATTCCTATTAGATTTACAATACTTCTCTACGCTCATCTCATTCCTGAAATATTAGACTTAGAACAGGTTTAACAGTAAGTCTCATTTAATTATGAAGAAAATACAATATGAAATTAAAAAAATGGTTTTAAATTTACAAATTTATGGTTTCCACCAATAAATCGCGTTGATTTATTGGTGGAAACCATAATTTTATAGAAATATGTTTGTAATTACCACTATAATTTTATTAAAGTCTTAGTACTTTCGACCACTAACATGTAGTCATCTTCACTAGTACTAAGACTTTAACAAATTGGTAAGACTCTAATAAAGTTATAGTGGAAATTACAAACATATTACTTGAAATAAAAAAAGCTCCATAGCTTAAAAAAAACAATTGTCAAACTCTGGACTCAATTACACCGCAACACTAAAATATCTTGTTTTTAACTATATATATAATATAAAATTATTATATTTGGAAAAATATAAGATTTAGACACTCTGTTGGAACAAAGGTGGAGACATCACCTTTTTCAGAAAATATTTCAAATTTGTGTTAATTTATTCATTTTTTTATTTGCTTATTAATCTATCTATCTTTATATTATTTAATTATTACAGTTATAAAGGTAACCGACAGGGCGGTTTTGTTCGACAAAATCGCATCGGTATTTACCTTATAATCCAGGAAATCAGAGTAAACCTGGATTAATTAGCGGGATTTTATTCTCACATCTCTCAGAATATTTTTTATTAATTTATTATTATTTTGGGGTTTGTACACATGATCACAGTATTTGTAGTCACCTTTTATTTTGATATCCTATTCGAATCCTTCCCCTAAAATCCCATCATTTGAAGAAAATTTATTAAAAAAAAATAAGTTCCAGTTTTCTTTCCAAGTAGTTCTTTTAACAAATGAGCAATATGTCACTTTATTTTTATATCGCTTGTTTGATTCCCATAGTTGACATGGAGATGAATCATATAACATTGTATTGTTGTTGTTCCTTATTGTAAAACACCATACGGTAGTTGCTTATATAAAACACTTATTATTTTATCCGACTTAAATATAATAAAAAGAGAAACTCATTTCAAGGATACTCGATCGAGATAATTAATGTATAAAGTCATAGAACATAATGAAAGCAAGAGTTCGTGACTCGGAAGTGGCAAAGTGTCTAGACTCTCAGTTAATGTTTCAATGAAGTAATCTAGTGGTTTTATTAAAAAATTCCAACAAGATAGTGTTTTTCTATGGAATGTGAACAACGACCCGAACGTAGATATGAGGCAATTGCTTCAAACCTGCTAGGTTTTTTTTTTAAATAAAAGAACCTATTCAAGATAAGAGATTTCAAGTTTAATATTAAAATAAATCAATATGAAATATTATGGCTAATGCCACCTAGAGAATTTTTCCTAAAACTATTTATTTATTTATGTATATATGCTAGCTTCCGGTTCGATTCTTTGCTAAATTTATCACGTAGAAAAACCAAATTAAATATTTCTATTTAGTGGGACACGTGAATATATTTTTTATTTTTTTCATACATTTGTAGAGTAAATGTCACATTTGTTAAGCATGTTAAAATGCTTAGAGTAGTTCTATATCACTAATCACAGCCGTTTGCGTATAATATAAAATATACAGGATGGACTTGAAATATATAGGGTTGGTACGGTATTATTATTAATTTTAAATAATAAAAAATATATATTTTCTGTTTTTTGGAATCTGGAGCTGTTTCTGTAAAGTACGCAGTAGGGGATGTTAGAGTCAAGCAATAATTTTTAATTAATTTTCTTTATTTTAATTGATCCTCCTAAAATATTTTCAATTATTTCAAGTCCTCCCGGTATAATAATCATCAAATTAATAATTTAGATTCTTTTTATTTTATTGTGGTTAAATTTGTGAAAAAAAAAGAAATGCTTTCAGTTTATCATTTTATTCAGCAATAATAAAATTACATAATTATTTCGTATTTACAAAATGGGAAAGCTGGTGTATTTGCCATTCTATGGCACATTTTTTTATTATTTCAATTACAAATTATCAAATGTTCACACCAATAATTCGTCGATCCAGCTTTACGTCCAAAACATTACAAAGTAAAGAATATAAATTATGTTTTTTTTTTTGTTTAAAATTTTCTCGTATAGAATTGCCAATTTACCGAAATTTAAATAGACACCAATACCAATTTTATAATATTATATATGTACACTTAATAATGTAATAAATATTATGTTAAAAATGCACGCGGTAACCAGAAAATTTGCATTTTATTAGAGTTTGTTATTGTTCATTTCATAACTTCAAATGACTAGTAGTGAAGTAACTAATCCACACCTCAGTTCTGTTCACATATTTCACTTTCATCATAACTTGAGCCAGTCCTGCTTGATCATGTCGCTTGCCTTTTCTCCTATCATGATTACAGGTGCATTAGGGTTACCACTGACTATAGTCGGCATTATGCTTGCATCAGCCACTCTTAAATTACTAACACCGTAAACTCTGAGTCTTGAGTCAACCACAGAATCTGGATCATCAGGAGGACCCATTTTGCAAGTACCACTCGGGTGGTAAATCGTGAATGTGAAATGTCTCATACTGCATTCCCAATATTCATCACTGAAAAGTAGGTAATGTTTGCATCCCGGCATCGGTATTGTCAACGGTCTAGAACCGAATCTTTGGAAAGCTGCAGTGTCCGACACGTTCATTGCAATTTTTATCCCTTCTATTAAAACCTGCACATCTTCCTTGTATGCAAAATAGTTGGGTTCTATAACGGGATTGTGGAATGGATTACTGCTCTTCAGTCTCACCCAACCTGTGCTTTTGGGTCTCAAAAGCAACGGCAGAATCGTCCATGTCTCTGCTTTGATTATGGGTTTATACACCGTGTTGAATACTCTATCCCTAAGGTTCATCACTTTTCGTATATGCTCTCCGCCGTCGGAGTTTACCGAACTAGGTCCAAAATGGAATTGTATGTCTGGCCATAACCCGGATTTGGGAGCGTATTTAGTATTCACAAAAGCCAAACCTTCAATACCAGGGGTAGTCATAGGACCTCTCTCATTCATTATATAAGTCAGGGCGACGGGCAAGTTTTGGAAACGTGATTTGGATAGTGAGAAAGGTTGATCCACTATAAAGGTCAAACCCCCCAAACCTACGTGATCTTGTAGATTGTAACCCACTTTAAGATCAGAAATTACCGGGATCTTGTGCTCCATTAAATGTGCCGCTGGTCCTACACCGCTTAACATTAATAACTGCGGAGTGTTAATAGAACCTGCCGATAGGATGACTTCCCTCGAAGCTAGTACGATTTGCGTCTTTCCGTTTCTTACAAACTGTACTCCATAAGCTCTTTTATTACTGTTGATGAGGATTTTGGTGACGTGGGAATTCATCGCTACGTGAAGGTTTCTCCTTAAACGAACTGGTCTAAGGAATGCCTTTGCTGTGCTGCACCTGCTGCCTCTTCGGATGGTTCCTTGAGTCAGCATAAAACCAGTTTGCTGTGCTCCGTTTATATCACGTATGTCGTAACCCATTTCCTGACCGGCTTGCAAGAAAGCGAGAGATAACGGTGTTTTCCAGGGTGGTTCTTGAACTGTTAAGTATCCACCTTTACCATGATAGGGATTATTTGCCAAGTATGGATTTCTATTATCCTCTGATTTTTTGAAGTATGGTAAAATATCTTTATAAGACCATCCTTTGTTACCTAATGTCTCCCATAAGTCATAGTCGTTCTTGTTGCCCCTAACATAGATCATAGCATTCAATACACTAGAACCACCTAGTACTTTTCCCCTGGGCCAGTTGCATCTATCACCCACCATGGCTTGGCAATAGGCTCTATTTGCGGGAGGGGTTGTTTGATATTTCCAATCCATATCTGATAATTGTCCATAACCAGCCAATAAAGGTATATCCGATATTTCATTTTCATCACCACCTGCTTCAAGCAAAAGCACAGTCCAGTTGGATATTTCTGAAAGTCTGGATGCTATTACCGCCCCCGCCGATCCTCCACCCACCACAACAAAATCATATTGTGGATATAACTGAAAATGTAAATAAAAAAATATATATTAATAAATTTAATTTAAAACATTGATAAAGTCCAACTCACATTGACGGCGTTAGTGATCTTTGTTTCGGGATCTACGTTTTGATATCTCATAAAAGTAAGTCCTATTGCTAATAGAGGCACAAGTCCTGCCACTGTCATGGTTGAAGGTACCAGCCCTCCAAGGCCAGTGAGTGATCCTAAGATGGTTGCCATCTTCGCACCTTCAAAGGCTTATACAAACTGACAATGAGGCGCGACAATTCGTTTGCACAAGACAATCCCCGCCAGGAGTACTTCACTATTCTAAATTTTAATTATATTATTATTAAATCCAATGCTCAATGTCTTTTTGCGGATCTTTTTCGCACAATATCTTCGGCGTGTAGTTGCGAATGCCCGATTTTTTCTGTTGGGGTTCCGGAAGCTTGGGCGCGAGCTTTTTGTTGTTTTCTTCCTCTTTGTCCAAATACGACTTGATAGACAAGTGTTTCTCCAGATATATGGCGGTGTCTTTATCGGCGTTCAGTATTTTGAGTCTGTTGAGTTTGTTTTTGCTTAGTTTTAACGGTCTGTAAATATCGTTGTTGTTTATGTCTTTGTAGTGAGAGTTTGTATATATCGGCAACACTTCGCTTCTGTCTGAAGATACGGACGCAGTTCTGGAACTACCCGATGTATAACCGCTAGAAATAGAGCCTTTTGTTGAGGGTGGATTGGAAGAGTGAGAGCTGCTTTTTGAGTTAGTTGAGGAAGAAGAGCTGTAACTGCTGTTTCTTGAAGAAGCAGGTGTATGATCTCTTCTGTGATGAGAGCTCTTGGTGCTGTGATGATGATGACGATGTTCACAATTCGATGATGGAACAGAGTGCTCTTGGCCCATTGCAGTCAAGTGCTAGAGTAGGCGTTGAGCCCACCTCGACTTATCTGAAAAAATAAAAATACATTAATAATAATAAATAAGATACAAAGTTGTCGACTAATGTAGCGGAGCTTTTCGACCTTCACGGTTAATTACATGTACAAACACCTGAGAAAGCAAAGACCGCTCAAATACCATACATACTTTTTATCATCATAGCTAGAGGGAAGAAGTGCACAAATTGGTTTGAATGTTGGTTTTTAGACACGTTAACAACGTGTTAATTTAATGTATGTCGGAATACCGACAGAGCAGTTCTGCCTGACCCGATAATCGTCTCGGTATTTACTTTACAATCCAGGAAATCAGAGTAAACCTGGATCAAGACCCAATCTAACCTACCTTTACAATCTCCACCTCTCAAATTTCTAATCCGAGGAAGCCAATAATTATTTAAACTAAATTTTTAATCGTTTTTCTCCCATTTTATTATTATCTCATGTGTCTACTTATTTCTTTTTAATGTTTACTATCTTCAATATTTTTTAAATTACTGCTGTTTAAAAGTTTAGGCTTCCCGATACTTTCTAGAAGCTGTTTGTTTTTATTAAATAAAAATGAAATTAAAAGACGATCTATCGGAATATTGTTAATATTATATTATTCCCGATTTCCCAGTCGTAATAACCGAACAATGTTTTTTTTGCGGGATTAGAACCCATGACCACAGTTAACGGTTTTTTGTACTTCTGCCCCCCCTAGGTTTATCAGTGTTTCATGATTTATTTTTTGCCGATGCCATCGTTATGCAAATAAAATACAAGAGGGTTTTGTAATGTCCGTTTTAAAAACTATTCGATGTTTACTTTCTCTGTATGTATTTGCTAAAAGCCAAGACTCAATAAAACTCAAAGTTCTATTACAAAATAGAAAACCAAACACGGGGACGCACTTGCGAAGTGTCATTATATGAAAATCATCACCCAATTCAATGCAATGGAAAATTTCGGGTATAAAAAATAATAAACAAGCACTGTTCTTTGTAACCTGAATACAAGCAAATAACGCGGAAAAAAACTAGCGTGTAATTTACAATTCCTACCGGATTTTTCTATCAATATTATTATTTAAGGAAACGCACCAAACACGCTATTTTATATATGCGTTCAGTTTATTGATTGTTCTAAAAATATTAAATGTTTTATTCAAAAGCACGCTCTACTAACTGCCGACCGTTAACCAAATTAATTTTTAACCGCTATTTTTTATTGCAGGTATGTGATCGTTATGCAGTTGAAATTCATGAAAGATGTAAGTCCAATTATGAAGAGTAAAATCTCCTATTTTTATATATATAATTATATGAAGCAACCGACCGAACGTGATCGTAAAATAGGTACTTGGATATTATCTTTTTTATTAGTCCAGTATTAGCGGTTTGCCCTTGCCCTTTGGATACTTTCTATGGCTTTCGTAATCAAAGAAGACCACAGAATATTTCGTGTATCCTTTCACAGGTGATTTTATGTAACGGTTATTTTCCGGTTTAGTCATTGCTAACACAAAAAAAACTCAATTTGTTACGCAAATTCCGTTATCAGTCAATTGTCTAATCAATCACGTATATATATAAAAAAAATATGTCCAATCATCATAAGAGCAAACCAGTCTGATCTCACTTTCCCATGGGTAAAGTCAAATCGCTGCATTTCACGTTTTCACTTATTGAATTTCTAAATTATGTATGTGATATCATGACCACTGGTAATAGAAGATTTAAAAAAGATTTGACTTTAAGATTCCATTATATGTCATCACTTTCACTTATATAATTTGCATAACAAACGCGATTGCCTTTGAATATATTTGATTTAGTTAATCGATTAATGTTTTTCGATTGTTGCTAAAAAATCTCACATCAAAACTATATCCGATAATATTAAATTGATTGAAACTTTTTATTGTTATTTTAGGGTCGTATAATATTTTTACAGAACAATGCAATAGATCTGTATTTTTGTTTTTACATTTGTTCAAATTACGCTTGATTTAAAAAATGTGCCGATTGAGTATTGTGAATAACATTAATAAAATCCCGATTGATCTAAGTTTAGTATTCTCTGATTTCCTAGATTGTAAGATGAATACCGAAGCGACTATTAACTTATATAAAGCCGCCCTGCCGGTTACCTGTATAATTGTAATGGATAAATAGCTCATCGACAGGTAAATTAATTTTTTTTTAATAAATACCCTACATTTTAATTTTTCAGTACTAATTGCTTTACATATTTTTTATGATATATGTCTATATTAACTGATTCATCGATGAACTGGGTTATTAGAAAACAAAATGTTGATTTTAAAATTTAGAGGCGGTTAGTGTACAAGTTTATTTTTTATACATAATCGGGTTTCCTCGTAGAAGATTGTTCGATCACGTAATTCAATTAGTAGTTTCTTCACACGGTTAAGTGTTTGATAGTAAAGCACCGAGGAATGCTGTTGTGAAATAGTGAATAGTTTGTTGGTATCAAAGTATTGCGTAAAGTCGATCTTGGCATTCAAGTCCCGGTGAGTGTAATCACAACAAAGTGAAAACTATAATATATAAAACTCGTCACCGTAACGTGCTTACGTGCGCTCAACCATGTGCTTCTTTATTAAATGGGAATCAATCAATTATCATTATAAAAAAATAGATTTTAAATTATGTTTTCGCACTGAGATTCCGCATTCATACGAATGTAATCATGAGAAAAATCTTATTATGAATTAATTATGAGAGCCGACAATATCAATACATCTTCTCACTTGTTCAATTATAGCTGTTAATCAATTAATATGCAGGCCTAAAGCACCAAAAAAATTAAGATTAACATATGTTGTTTGCTGGGATTTTGTTTTTCATAGACAATAAAGATTTTTGTCGAATCAGTGGATTTTATATTATTCAATGTTATTTTTTAATGGGCTCCAAAAAAAATATGTGTGTGTTTTTAATCTATTATATAAATTAATAGTAAGGTTTCTATAGCTTCAAGTCGTTTTTTCAAATAAGAAAATGTATAGAAGATTTTTGAACATTTTTTTAAATAATATAAAATGCATATATTGTATATAATCAGTTACCACGTTTTTTACATATTATTATTCATTGAATTAGTTATATGTATAATTTTTAAAAATAAATTCCATGTTCCGAAAAAAAATATGTTTATTTTTCTTTAAATTTGTTTCTAAGAGTTAAAACATGCTTGTTCAAATGGGACAATTTAAGATCAATAATTAAAACTTATAAGCCTTCTAGAAGATTTTTAACTTTTTTTTTAATAATAAAAATACATAAGAAATAGGTTCTGGAACAATTTATCAATTTTATAAATTATATTTTCAATTCCGTTTAATTTTGAATTAAGACAATTTCATTTAATGAAAAATATTCATATATAAATGTAATTTTAACTTTCCTATAAATATATATCTTTAAGAGATAATATAGGATTTTTTTTAAATAAAAATTGAATATAGAAATAATTAGTTGGCACATATTTTCTTCACTGTCATTTATTCTTATTAACTGAAATTAATAAAATGAGCTTTCATGAAACGTTAGTTAAATGATGAACGGACTAAAACTAGATTTGGTCTAAGTTTCGTATTATTTAATTTTATTTTACATGAACGATACCGGTAAATTAAAAATATATTTTTCCTTCACGAATCGGAAATATAATTCTATCAAATAAAACGCCTTGGCAAAATATTGAGCACACTGAATGATTGACTGAGATCAAACACGCCATGTATTGATTATAATTTGTTTGTAAAATATAATAACGTGTTAATTGATAACACGTAAACGTTCACGGTTGACTAATTTTATAATGAAAAAAAATCACCCTCAATTTAACATAACCTTACATGTATTGTTTACCAAGATGAAGTGTAATCTGGTTATAGAGTTATGCAACAAACTAGGATGTTTTTACAATGGGTTATTTTCGCATCTATGCTAATGTGGAGTCGTGATACAAAACCACTTTCACATAATATCGGATTGCCGTAAGGTATTCTATTATTTACGTAATAATAGCTACAAACATCCTGGTCGTGGGTTCAAATCCTGCGCGAAAAATATATAAATATCAAGATGGCGAACCAACACTTATTGTCTCATTTAAGACTCGTCTGCTTGGTCCGCCATCTTGACATTTATACATACAGTTGTCTGTCTGGCTTTCTTATCGGCGGTAACGGCCCAACTTAAAATATTTTAATCAATTGGAGAGTTAGTGTCGCAAAAATATATTTAATAATAAAACAATTAATTTCGCATTTTCCTATTAAAATATATAATTATATTTGTACATTTAATTACGAATAAAATAATCTTTATTCCATTTAAGCAACGTCCTTTTATTATTATGTAAGTTACACAATGACGTATCTACAAAAATCTATTCTTCAGTTTCACTGTTGATAATATTGAATAATTGTAACCCAAGTTTTATGTAAATATATAAGCTTATTTATTTAAATATGTGAAAACATATAATAATGTCATAGTGTTATATGGCTTAATAATAATTGTGCACCAAAATATCCAATAATAATGATATTTTTTTCTTCTCTCCTTAAAAACTGTAAAATTTATTCATTTATTTTATTTATTTATTTACGCCCTGGGAAGCTTTTATTAAGAGGTTCTTTTTGAGGGTTTTTTTATACCCAACAACGTGTTAATTGTCTGTGGGTGATCTTAACTATTACTAGTTACACAGGTTTAATCAGTATTTACCTTACAATATAGAAAATCAGAGTAAACCTGAATCAAGACTATCGATCGGGATTTTTAAATATTATTCCCGATCTCCCAGTCCTAATAACTGATCAAATTAATATATTTTTAATAGGATTTGAACCCATAACCACAGTATTTGTAGCCACGCCTCTGAGCCATTACGGTAGTTAATTGTAGATACGATTAAAGTGAAAATAAATATCGCCGCCACTAATAGGTAACTCATCTTGCAATTCCACATTGTGTATTATCACATCATCGAAATTATTTGAAGAAAGTCTCGTAAGTCGATTTTTTTTAAATATTTTTATTGTGAAATATTATGCTGTTTAAAATAGCAATATAAAACTTTAACCGCATCTTTCCTTTGAATAGTATACAATTTAACTGTCGAGATGCAGTTATGTTGCAAGTCTTACAGGTAATATATTTTATTACGACACTCTGTGGTTATTATGTAAATTCACCCATTCACTCTTTGTCTTCTCGTCAATACTTCAATAACTCATCTTGACCGTACTTTAACTTATTGCTGAAAAATATGCTATGCTATTCTTAGTATGAAATTATGATGATGTTCTCAATTAACTAGTGAGTGAAATCGAGGCTTTCACTTGACAGTTCACAGAAAACCAGTCCTTGAATAGCTTGTTCAATAATCATTGTTTGTTGCGTAATTTTTCATATAATTTCTCCAGACATAAGAGAAAAAAACGAAAGTGATTGATATTTTTCTTACTTATTCATAAGACAACGCAATTAAGACATTTATGTGGGAATGATACTTTAATTATACGCCTATTGATAGATTTTTTTTTAATTGAGCTTGTAATATTATATATTTTTTAAAAGATAACATGCACGTCCTAGATTTGCCGTTGTAGAGAAGGGATTATTTTATGAAGGACATTTTAGATGCTAAACTCCATCTAGTCGAACCGGAAAATTATTTCACAATGTTTCAAGTCTGTGGTTTCGAAATTGTATTCAGTTGCGGTTTGAAGCTTTATTTATAAGTTAACAGAGAACATTGTTTGTTAATGAAATTATTTTACTTGTTATATTTTTCACTTAACGTGTACGTGACGACCTTAACCTTGTCAGTGAGGAATTCGTCTTAATGGTTTATGAAGTCGTTCTAATGTTTGTCCGACTACAAAATGTGAACTCATTTTCTCCATACAAAAAAAGCATTCTGAACACTTCATTGTTCTGTGCCACGCTCCGAGACAGTGACCGTAAATGTTCCGGAGTGACACGTTCGTAAGTAATAGATTTTTAAGAAAAACTACGTAAAGAGACATCACGCAAAATAGATTTTTAACATGAATTCAAGACGTGTGAAAGTAGTCATTTTTAGCCTGAGAAAAATATTTAATTATAATAGAAAAATAGAAAAATATAAATAGAAAAATATTATTTTTACACGCGACTGATTTGGGGTCGTATTTTATTTTTTATTCATTTTAGTAACTAAAAGGAGATAATGATAAAAATATTATAATTGAGAAAATCGACCCAACCAATACCACCGATATATTAGTAGGCCATACAACTGGATGTATCAAGATGACGGACCAAGCAGATGAGTTTTAGTGAGACAACAATGATTGTTTAAGCGCGCTTATCGTCAGCTCGTGTGAATTACTGTTGTTTAAACACTGTTAATCACCCTAATTGAAAATGTTGCAGCAGTAAAACTCATCTGCTTGGTCAGCCATCTTAATATGTATACATCCAGTTGTATGGCCTGCTAATATATCGGTGGTATCGAACAAACCCAATAATAAATTTTAATAAAAATGTATCGAAAAATCTGTTATTCGATAGTCATCGATTCGATATTATTTTTTTAATAATTTAAATTAAAATATTTTAGGAGAAGAATAAGCATATTACAAAGAATTTACTAACATCTCATAAGAATGCAAATATCCTAGTTCTTTTTTGTATATTTATTGCACAGTAAACAATTCGAATATCCATGACTTTGATATTCTTATTCGACGGAAATAAAAAAAAAACACCCGACTACTTTCAAGCTTGTTATATATATCAAGACTTTATCGTAAATTAATTAAAAAGAATAATTTGAGCTTTTTTGTGATCTTGTTGCTTTATTATGCAAGCCTTTAAAATATTTTAATTTAATTGGAGACAATTCGTATACTCGCTTATTAAAAACCCAACCAGTTTATATAAGCTTCAGGAAAGTCTGCTATCTTGCAATATTTATAAAAAATATATTTAATTATTTTGTGTAACTTTATGGCAAGTATGCATGGTTGAAGTTATTATTATCATAACAAAGATAGTGTCACGTTAAATACAATAAGGCATTTATTCTCCACCGTGAGTGGCGTATAGTCCACGTGAATATGACACTGTCAAAGACACCAAAATCGGTCTAGGCTTTGATATAACATTAGTATTTAGTATTTAATGGATCGCGAAGAAAGTTGGCCGAAGGCAAATAGATTGCGAGAAACTTGGTAATGTTTCGTGTAAACTTGCCCTGCCTAAGCCAATACAAGGAACATCTTAAATATGTATGTAAAAATTAAACAAACACACGAAAATGACGCCAAGGTTAACCAAGCAGCCTTCGAAGGTACTAATAAATATTTTTCACACTTTATATTTATAGGACGTTATGTAATGGAAAATCGAAAATCCCCAAACGCCAAATATTACGAAAATGAGTTAAGTTGATTATTATTCTTTGGACGAATGGGCATTTTTTTTGCCAAAACTAATAAAGCAATAACAAGTTTATTAACAGACCTAGTACAAGTGGGTGTGATGAAATACTTTGACTTATTCGAGCTCTGCAATGATTTCGTTTAAATTTATTTTATTTGAACTCTGATATTAACACAAAACATTATATGATATATATCTACACTTATCATACATCAATTATTATATTCATAGGACAAACTATTTAAAAAATAATTATTTGAATTTATTAATATCCGAAAATTTTAAATAGAATAATAGATTTTACCCAATAATAAAGCAATTTTTGTAATAAAAATATAATCCGCGCAAAGGACAAAAAATTGTTTGATAATAGTCGATTTAACTGTGAATAAAATAAATGCTTTAAAATTATTAAAGAAATTTCTTGAAATTCAATTGAAAAATTCCCCTCGATCGAAATGAGTTATTTTTTTCAATAAAAATAGTAGGAATTGTTTGGTAATTTTGAAATAAATTGAATAATCATAATTATATATTCGAATTATGACTCAAGTCACAAGCAAAGATTCTGTATAATAACACCTATTTAAAAATCATTAAACATATTAAAATATCGTAGAGTTAACCTATTCTTAATAGTTGTTACGTATTTTTATAAGCAATTCAATCACATAACTCGATTCTTATTGAAATGTTGGATAACTTTTCATAAATATTCATCAATAATTATAGTATAGGCTTTGGAAACTAGCATCTCTATTAATTTGCATTACTTGTACTGCAATTTTCGTTACACGATTTGCAAAATGTCAAGTCACGATATACGAAATCTCATCATCACGAACCTTTTCAGTCAGATTTCACGAACGACGCTTTGAAATCAAACATCGTTCTGAAATAATAAGAGCCAATGTTACAAATGTCGTCCATTAGTCAAAAATAATATAATGATGCATAAAGCGTGAAGTATGTCGATGACGTCAGCGCCCGTTTTAAAACCCAACAAACTATTAGTTATCATCAAGCATAACTAATCGACCAAATAACTCCTTCCTATTTCAAACAACCCATAATCACTATCCTGCACACTGTTTTAAATATTCATTTAACTTGTGCAACCCAACTGAATTCCGATGCCTTCTAATTTATATGCTGGAAAGTGATACACTTTCTACGATTTCCCCTTCTGGATTCTGACAATGAAATTGCCGAATTGCTTGCACATTTGTATTTGCAATATTTATTTATCTATATACGCACCGAGAGGCATTTTAATATTTTTCGTTTCTCGTCTGTCCGTGAAATTAACTATTACTAGTTAATAATCACCCCAGTTTTACCTTAAATCAGAATAAACCTGGATCAAGATTTTATTAATATTATTCTCGATCTCAGTAACCACACGCTTTATCCCCTGAGCCTATTACGCTGGTATTAATGACTTTTTAATAATATTTTTAAATGATTGGTTTTGGAAAATTGGTTTTGGAAACCTGAGTCAATTGTGGTTTTCAATAATCTCATCTCCATTAATTAATTTATTTGGGCTTTCTCTCTTCTTCTTGTGTCTCTATTCACCCCATTAGATTTATTTATTTATATGAGTGACTTGAGAAGGTTTTTTTTATACACAACAATGTGTTAATTAATTGTCTGTCGGTAATCTTAACTATTTCTAGTTACTCAGGTATTCTAACCATGTGTTTTATCCCCTGAGTTAAAACGCTGGTATTAATGACATTTTAATAATGTTTTTAAATTGTTGATTTATGTAAATTAGGGTTTTGAAAACACACATGCCAATATATTCATATCCATGATATTAATAATATTTCCCTAATTCTATTCAAATTTTCTATGACATAACACATTAATAGAATCCCGATCGATCGTCTTGATCCAGGTTTACTCTGATTTTCTGTATTGTAAGGTAAATACTGATTATTAAGTCGGTGACCTGTGTAACTAGTAATAGTTAAGATCACCGACAGACAATTAACTAACACGTTGTTGTGTCTAAAAAACAAAAAAATTGTAACAAATCTTCTAAAATATGCCCCAAAATCACAAGAACAGAGAAATCATTTCTTCGTTGGTCTACTAAAAAAAATTATTTTTAATTGGACCCAATTCACCACCGACTAGACGTACAGAATCCAGGTCAAAATCTGCCTAATGTTAATTTATAAAATATGCGGTATTTTTCGCTGGTGTTTCTTTCTACACTGGTTGAATTAACTCGTTCAATATGTAATAAAAAAGTGGATTTTCCATGATTTGCCTATCGAATTTTCACCGATAGTGGAGAGGTGATGACTTTCACTCTGTTGGAGTCTCTTCATCATCCAATTGAGCAGCTTCTTATATATATAAATATTATATATCGTGGTGACTAAGTAGAAACTTGACTCGTGAAAGTTCTACCGTAATAATAATCACATTATCAATTCGAATGCGTAACGTCCATTTGAAAAGTATATAAATAAAGGTTTGATTAATTACCTCCTCCATAGGCACTCGTTTGGTACCCATTGCAGCTGCTCCTAATGTATCCAAATAATAAGATAATTTAGCCACTGATTGATGTTTTTTTAAATATAATTGTTTTGAACGATTGACGATGTGAACTTGTTGAATGCTTTAAAGAGACTGACTCTTGTTGTAGTGCTTCTTTCTCTCTCCACTACTTCATTGCGATTACTTTCGTTTTTCACGCATACAACGGAAGGTCGCTCTATCAAACACCTTCGATGCCGATTCATTTTTATTAATAAATATATCGAATAAGGGGGAGTGTTTAAGTACTAATATATTTTATTATACGCCCCCCCAGGGGCTTTTTCAGAGGGTTTTTACGATTTTTTTTAAATAAAACAACGTGGTAATTGTCGGTAATCTTAACTATTACTAGTTACACAGGTCACCGACTTAATAATCAGCACAGAAAATCAGAGTAAACCTGGACCGAGACGATCGATCGGGATTTTATTAAATAATCTTCGTTATTAAAATGATCGTCTAGAATATCAGAGAACCTACATCTCTGGAGCTTTTTTTGAGAGGGTTTTTAGACACAACAACGTCTTAATTGTCTGTCGGTGATCTTAACTATTACTAGTTACACAGGTCACCATCTTAACAATCAGTATTTACCTTATAATACAGGAAATCAGAGTTAACCTGGATCAAGACCATCGATCGGGATTTTATTAATATTATTCCCGATCTCCCAGTCGTAATAAACGATCTATTAAATTTAAAAATTCTTGACTTGAGCGAGATTTAAACTCATGACCACAGTATTTCTAGCCACGCGTCTTATTCCCTCAGCTATTTCGTTGGTAAAATATATAACCAGAGGTTATTTTTCAGCGAATTTTATTTCAATGTGTGTGTACTCAATGTTCACTCGATTGTGGTTTTCATTAATATTATCTCCATTAATTAATTTATTTGGGTTTTTCTCTTCTTTCTCTTCTTCTTGTGTCTCTATTCACCCCATTAGATTTATTTATTTATAGCTTTT
>JAGTTH010006762.1:0-27031 GCA_022606485.1 Agraylea sexmaculata | reverse complement strand
AATCGATGATATTATAAATTTTCATCAAAGATAATCTCTGATGTCAATTACTGGAACGTATTAAAGAAGTATTTATAATGAGTAAATATTTGGATATATATATTTTATGAGTATAAACATCATAAGAACAAGAAGGAATCTTTAATTTATCATTTAATTAAAATTCTGAAGACGATTACAACATAAGTCTTAACAACAACAATTATAATACTCTATGAATACTCTAATTTATATTATTGAGCGAGTTTTCAAGCGTTTATTCTATATATTTTACTACAGAAATACAGTTTTAATATATGTTTCTCTTTGTTTTCAAATTTGTATAATCTGAAATGCAGGCACGGATGAAAGATGTCCGTGTTTAGAATACCTTAAAATAACTGTTTATAAGGAGTGATCCTTTGGCGATGAGCGATTGTCGTATAAACTGTGATCGAAGAGGGTCATCTCTGTTATTTTATTAAAATAAATAAGCAAACAATAAGCAGAATTTACTGGGATGAATGTTATTTTAACTCAATTGTGATTTATAAATAAAACCTTATTACAATTCAGTTTAAAATTTTAAATGTGACTTCCCGTTAGTACCTACTCGGCAATATGCCCAAGAAGATGCTGAAGAATGCACATTCCATCACAACTTGCATAATATATAATTTGTCCCAATGAAAAAAAGGGGGATTTTATTAAAAAAATATATATTTTCAACAAATATGTGAGGCGTGATGATATTTGACGTATTAAAAGAGGTTGTGGTTGCCCTTTAATAAGAAAGTACAGGAACAATTTAACACGCAACAACATTCTGTGGTATTTTTAATCAACAAAACTGCGGAAAACTAAGTAAAATAATAGGAAATGATTCGGGAAATTGGATAAATTCTATATAATCACTGCAAATATTGCAATTCATACACTTTCAGTATAAAATTCATAATATTTTTGCGATACCCTTTTGAAAATGGTCGATGAGGAAATTATTAATTTTAAACCTCATAATATTATTGATTATTTTATTTCATTTTATAATTAAGAGATACAATTGAATACCCAACATACCAAAATGTTTCTTTTTTTACATTTAAGGCATGGAATATTCATTCCTTTGGTACTTAATTCTAGAGAATTAAAGATAAAAGGAAAATTAACAGATTATAATACTTACTAATACCTTTACTGCATTTTAAAATTGAAATACACATTATGAAATAAAGAAGTTCTATGTTAAGATGACGAAATAAATTATAAATTTTATTGATAGAGTATCTTTAATGAGATTCTATATTTATTTTTTTATGATCATATTTTAATACAAAACTATTTATTTGAAAAGAAACCTTTTAATTTACTAAGACAGATTATATAAAACGTTTTTAAAATTGTTGGTTTATTAGACACAACGACGTGTTAATTTCATTGTTTCTCAGTGATCTTAACTATTACCGACTTAATAATCACCTTAATATTTACCCTACACTTCAGGAAATCAGAGTAAACCTGGACGAAGACGATCGATCAGGATTTTATTTATATTATTCCCGGTCTCGTAATAACCGATCAAATAATATATTTTTTACTTTAAGTGAATCCAAACCCATGACCACAGTATATGTATCCACGTGCCTTATTCTCTGAGTTTTTACGCTAGTATATATTCAAATGTTATCATTAATTTATTTAAACATTAAGTATTGTGCATAACATGCAATAATAGTTGTAGAATCGTGTTTCATTGGTTGTGATATTGTATGTCGAACGGTACAGTTGCCGCAGTGCGTGAGACGATATTCATTTACAATTAAATTATGCAACGATTAATAATTATATAATAATATAGTATATTCTATAAAAAAATTGCTAATAAAATAAATAGAAAGATAAAAATAATAAGAGTCAACTTTTTCTGAAGTTTTTAAGAAGTCTTATCAAAAAGATATGTTTTCAGGTCGAAATTTGTTAAAGTGATTTTAAACGTGTAAACAGGCAACTAATAGAAACCCGAATATATAAGTAGAGTTTAATTTAAACTGAAGTAAAGTGGAGTTTAATTTAAACTGATATAAACCAGAAATAAGGAATTTAAAAAATTAATACTTAACGTCCATTATTATTGGACTTTGTATATTTTTTTATTATAAATATTTTCTCACATTATTTGTGTGTCTGATGGCACAATCAATATGATTAATAAAAATAAATAAAAGGAATAAAAATAAATAAAGCGTTGTCGTTACGCTTCTGTCTATTAGAATTACTTGGGTTTTGGATTAAAAAATTATCGAACCATTTCCTAATTTTACCTAGAACTAGTTTTACAGTGCGTGCAAATTACCATAATAAGTGTAAGAGCCTATCAAAATACATCACAACACTGTCTGCATACATTAACTCTTTACAACTTGACTTATTATTCGAGTTTTCCGTATCTTAAATATAAATGTTATTAATGCGGATGCGATTATTACATAAGTCGGTCAGCAGAGCAGGAAATAAACGAGACTTGGAGCAAAACGAGAAAGGCTTTTCTGATGATTGGGACAATTATTATCTAAATAGAAGATTAGTGTTTGAGGATTATCATATGAACTTCTTCGGCACGCACTTTTCCTGTGCTTAGATATCTTTTCAGAAATACAACATACAAGATTATTATGTGGATTTATTTCCATTTCCGATAGTAATCTACAGGACAAACACACTTTTCTTTGCACGGAAAAAAATATCGACTTGTTGCTTTCTAGTTTTTTCTCGATATAAATGCTTCAATTAATTCAAGCGAATTATGATTTTTCTCCTTTTTTTGTTAAATGATTATCATATTATATTACAATTTCTTTATTAACATAAGTTTTTACATTGATTGATAGAACAATACATCTTTGGAAATTGACTTAGGTGTACAGAGTGTTTACATCTTTTTACCTATAACTAACATGAGAATGTTTTATTTAAATTTGACATGAGTAATAGTATTTAATTATAGAAGAATGGGAAAAAAAATAAAAACCCATTTACAAATTTGAAGGTTAATAAATAATAACAACGATAAAAGCAATATTAACAAAACAGTTACAAAATATATAATGCTTAAAAACTAAATAACAATTTGTTTGGGTAAAACCAAATTTGAGTTGAGTGGATTATTGGAAATTTTATTATATTTTTTTTTAAAATAATATCAGTTTTGGAAGTTCATTGGTAAAATGAACTTTCGTTTCCTCGAGACATATTTGGGTTTATTTACATGTCTTATGATTGGGTTAGTCGGGAAGTTAGTCATTTTAGTGTAATGTTTTTTACTCAAATCTGCGATATTTGCTTTGATCATTGTTAACTTAATGTCCTCGTGGACTTCTTTAAGAAATGTGCCAGGTTCAAGATCCAAGGCCATCTTAAGACACTTGTTTTGGACAATTTGAATTTTATTAATATGACTTTTGCCGCAGTAGACCAAGCTGGGCATCCATACAAGAGAATCGGTCTGATAATTGATTTATAAAGAAGTAGCTTATTCTTGGGTGACAGCTGACTACGCCTGTTAATAAGTGGATATAAGGTGTTAATAGCCAGGTTGCTCTTGTCCACAGCATATTTCACATGCTTGGACCAGTTCAACTTGGAGTCTAGGATAACTCCCAAATACTTGACTTCTTTGAGCCAATGAATTTGTTCGTTATTGATACTAAGAGGGGGGATGTGGGATCGCTTTCTTTTGTTAGTAAATATTATTGCTTCAGTTTTACTCTCGTTGAGTTTTAATTTCCAGCGAGAGTAATACTGTGTTAGTAGGTCTACAGATGCTTGGAGGCGTCTGCGAATTGTGTCTAATCTGTAAGATGATGTGAATATAGCGGTGTCATCCGCGTAAAGAGCTAAGGAGCAATTATGAGGAATAGGGATGTCATGGATGAAGAGATTGAAAAGATAAGGAGCGATAATACTTCCTTGCGGAACTCCCGCAAGGATTGGATGCTATACAGATTTAACATTGTTAATATCTACTGAGAATTTTCTGTTAGTAAGATAAGATTGAATAACTTTGGTGAGATATGGTGGAGTGTTAGTGTTAATTAGTTTGTGAATGATACCATCAAACCAGACTACATCAAAAGCTTTGGCAAAGTCCAGGAAAATCATTCCCGTACTTTTTTATTATTAAAATTTCCTCTAACATGCTGTGAGATTCTTGTTAGTTGTGAAGTGGTACAATGGCCCGGTCTAAATCCGAATTGTTCATTAAGAATGACGCAATCCAGAGTTTTTCGCAGGCGGGTTAATATGACTTTCTCTAAGATTTTACTCATGCAGGGGAGGAGACTGATAGGACGATAGCTACTGGGAAGGGATTTGTCTTTACCAGGTTTAAATATAGGGACTACTTTAGCTGCTTTCCAATTATCTGGAAAATATCCAAGAATAAGACACGAGTAAAATATTTTAACCAAACAATCAAGAGCCTTTTGTGGTAAGTGTTTAATAAGAGTGTTGTTAATGTTGTCGTGTCCTGGTGATTTTTTATGTTTTGGGTTTTGAATAATATCAGAGATTTCAGAAAGAGTTACCTCGTCAATCTCACATTCAGAATAGTTGTGAAGATTCCTAATTGACTTAGTAACTGCTTGTTCTGTGAGACTATCTGTAGTGTCATTATATGTCAATGTGTGTGCTTTAACGAATGTTTCAGCGATGAGATCAACTTTCTCCTGAGCCTTGTAAATAATTTTATTACAGTCTTCGCTCCTGAGCGGAGGGATAAAGGATGTTTTTCTAGTCATCGACTTACACATCTGCCAAAGTGAGTTATTTTGTGTTTTGAGAGACCTTATCTTCTGTTCCCAGGATTCATTTTTATGAATTTTAATTTTATGTTTAATTTCTAAAATTAGCGCATTTATGACAGATTTGAGTTTATAATTTCTTTTCTTTCGCCACTGATTCATTAATCTATTTTTTACATGAATTAAGTCCACAATTTCAGATGGAAGTTTGTTCTTAAAAGTATTGTTAATGGTTTTAACAGGAATATATAAGGCGGCGGCGTTCTTAATAGAATCTGTGAGTGTAGTGATTGCATTGTCAACGTGAAATGTGTTGTTAGTGTCGAATTTAAGTGTAACGTTATTGTTAATATGAGTTTTGTAAGCGTTCCAATTAGCCGTCTCATAACTAAAGAAGGTTTTTGGGTGATTTTGTAATTTCCGCCGATGTTAAATACAATAGGGAGATGATCGGAGGAAAGTGACTGTATTACGTCAACTTCGGTGAGAGAAGGACAACCTTTAACCACTGCAATATCAAGGATGGATGGATATCCTTTGGGTGGGAAATGCGTTGGACTTTCGGGGAAAAGGATACGAAAGTCTTTTTTATCACAATATTCTCTTAGTAAACGGCCATCCTTATTTCAGCGAATACAGTGCCAAAAAGTGTTTTTACAATTAAGATCACCAGCAATTATAACATCATTACCGAGAGACATAATTTTGTGGATATCATCTTGACAAATTTCTATTTTGGGTGGCTTATAAACCGAGGCAATAATGTGAGTTTTATTATTAATAGATACACTAATAGCTATTGCTTCAATTGAGTTAGTTTTACGAATTACAACTTTCGAATGACATATAGAGTCTTTCATCACGATTAAAACACCACCGCCTGTTTTACAAACTCGATCGTTGCGATGTATTACAAAACCTGGTCTTCTCAGAATTATATTTGTATTAAGAAACGTTTCACTTATCAATGCAATGTCAACACTTTCTCTTAACATAAAGTCAATCATTTCGTCGAATTTATTTGAAATTCCCTGGGAATTCCAAGCAACAATTGAAAAATACTCTCTTGGGAGAAATTCTATCACGCAATGTTTCCGTTGTCAACAGTGGGGACACGCAGCATCCAACTGCAACAACGCATTCAAATGCGTGAAATGTGGCGGCGATCACCAGACTTCCACATGCATAAAAGATGCCACTTCCCCCGCAAGATGCTGCAATTGCGGAGGGGACCACACTGCAAATTACAAAGATTGCCCTGACAGACAGAAGCAGATCAAATTAAGATCTACCCCTCAAGCTGCCAGCTGCGAGACCGGCCACCCAGCGTGCACCAGTGCCGCCCCCGAACATCGTCAACGGACGCTCCTGGTCCCAGGTTGCTCGTGGACCAATGGCCGCCCAGGTCATCTCCCCGTCCACATCTCATCACGTGACTGACCTGTCATGGGCACAGATTGCCCAAGGTCCCACCACCACATCTACTGCGAAGAACATTACCGCCCCAATCTCTAGCGCTGATATGCCGATAGGAGACCTGATGACTCTTGTATTGAAGGTTCAAGAGCTTCAGCGGAAGCTAAAGACATGTCAGACAAAGAATGAAAGGATATTTCTCATCATGGAGCTCGCCGCATCGCTTGATAATGTCTAAGGTTAGTCACTGTTCTAATATTAAGATTGTTGCTTGGAATTCCCGGGGAATTTCAAATAAATTCGACGAAATGATTGACTTTATGTTAAGAGAAAGTGTTGACATTGCATCGATAAGTGAAACGTTTCTTAATACAAATATAATTCTGAGAAGACCAGGTTTTGTAATACATCGCAACGATCGAGTTTGCAAAACAGGCGGTGGTGTTTTAATCGTGATGAAAGACTCTCTATGTCATTCGAAAGTTGTAATTCGTAAAACTAACTCAATTGAAGTAATAGCAATTAGTGTATCTATTAATAATAAAACTCACATTATTGCCTCGGTTTATGAGCCACCCAAAATAGAAATTTGTCAAGATGATATCCACAAAATTATGTCTCTCGGTAAGGATGTTATAATTGCTGGTGATCTTAATTGTAAAAACACTTTTGGCACTGTATTCGCGGAAATAAGGATGGCCGTTTACTAAGAGAATATTGTGATAAAAAAGACTTTCGTATCCTTTTCCCCGAAAGTCCAACGCATTTCCCACCCAAAGGATATCCATCCATCCTTGATATTGCAGTGGTTAAGGGTTGTCCTTCTCTCACCGAAGTTGACGTAATACAGTCACTTTCCTCCGATCATCTCTCTATTGTATTTAACATCGGCGGAAATTACAAAATCACCCAAAAAACCTTCTTTAGTTATGAGACGGCTAATTGGAACGCTTACAAAACTCATATTAACAATAACGTTACACTTAAATTCGACACTAACAACACATTTCACGTTGACAATGCAATCACTACACTCACAGATTCTATTAAGAACGCCGCTGCCTTATATATTCCTGTTAAAACCATTAACAATACTTTTAAGAACAAACTTCCATCTGAAATTGTGGACTTAATTCATGTAAAAAATAGATTAATGAATCAGTGGCGAAAGAAAAGAAATTGTAAACTCAAATCTGTCATAAATGCGCTAATTTTAGAAATTAAACATAAAATTAAAATTCATAAAAATGAATCCTGGGAACAGAAGATAAGGTCTCTCAAAACACAAAATAACTCACTTTGGCAGATGTGTAAGTCGATGACCAGAAAAACATCCTTTATCCCTCCGCTCAGGAGCGAAGACTGTAATAAAATTATTTACAAGGCTCAGGAGAAAGTTGATCTCATCGCTGAAACATTCGTTAAAGCACACACATTGACACATAATGACACTACAGATAGTCTCACAGAACAAGCAGTTACTAAGTCAATTAGGAACCTTCACAACTATTCTGAATGTGAGATTGACGAGGTAACTCTTTCTGAAATCTCTGATATTATTCAAAACTCAAAACATAAAAAATCACCAGGACACGATAACATTAACAACACTCTTATTAAACACTTACCACAAAAGGCTCTTGATTGTTTGGTTAAAATATTTAACTCGTGTCTTATTCTTGGATATTTTCCAGATAATTGGAAAGCAGCCAAAGTAGTCCCTATATTTAAACCTGGTAAAGACAAATCCCTTCCCAGTAGCTATCGTCCTATCAGTCTCCTCCCCTGCATGAGTAAAATCTTAGAGAAAGTCATATTAACCCGCCTGCGAAAAACTCTGGATTGCGTCATTCCTAATGAACAATTCGGATTTAGACCGGGCCATTGTACCACTTCACAACTAACAAGAATCTCACAGCATGTTAGAGGAAATTTTAATAATAAAAAAAGTACGGGAATGATTTTCCTGGACTTTGCCAAAGCTTTTGATGTAGTCTGGTTTGATGGTATCATTCACAAACTAATTAACACTAACACTCCACCATATCTCACCAAAGTTATTCAATCTTATCTTACTAACAGAAAATTTTCAGTAGATATTAACAATGTTAAATCTGTACAGCATCCAATCCTTGCGGGAGTTCCGCAAGGAAGTATTATCGCTCCTTATCTTTTCAATCTCTTCATCCATGACATCCCTATTCCTCATAATTGCTCCTTAGCTCTTTACGCGGATGACACCGCTATATTCACATCATCTTACAGATTAGACACAATTCGTAGACGCCTCCAAGCATCTGTAGACCTACTAACACAGTATTACTCTCGCTGGAAATTAAAAATCAACGAGAGTAAAACTGAAGCAATAATATTTACTAACAAAAGAAAGCGATCCCACATCCCCCCTCTTAGTATCAATAACGAACAAATTCCTTGGCTCAAAGAAGTCAAGTATTTGGGAGTTATCCTAGACTCCAAGTTGAACTGGTCCAAGCATGTGAAATATGCTGTGGACAAGAGCAACCTGGCTATTAACACCTTATATCCACTTATTATCAGGCGTAGTCAGCTGTCACCCAAGAATAAGCTACTTCTTTATAAATCAATTATCAGACCGATTCTCTTGTACGGATGCCCAGCTTGGTCTACTGCGGCAAAAAGTCATATTAATAAAATTCAAATTGTCCAAAACAAGTGTCTTAAGATGGCCTTGGATCTTGAACCTGGCACATTTCTTAAAGAAGTCCACGAGGACATTAAGTTAAAAAATGATCAAAGCAAATATCGCAGATTTGAGTAAAAAACATTACACTAAAATGACTAACTTCCCGACTAACCCAATCATAAGACATGTAAATAAAAATATGTCTCGAGGAAACGAAAGTTCATTTTACCAATGAACTTCCAAAACTGATATTATTTTTAAAAAATAAAATAAAATTTCCAATAATTCACTCAATTCAAATTTGGTTTTACCCAAACAAATTGTTATTTAGTTTTTAAGCATTATATTTTGTAACTGTTTTGTTAATATTGCTTTTATCGTTGTTATTATTTATTAAACTTCAAATTTGTAAATGGGTTTTATTTTTTTCCCCATTCTTTCTATAATTAAATACTATTATTCATGTCAAATTTAAATAAAACATTCTCATGTTAGTTATAGGTAAAAAGATGTAAACACTCTGTACACCTAAGTCAATTTCCAAAGATGTATTGTTCTATCAATCAATGTAAAAACTTATGTTAATAAAGAAATTGTAATATAATATGATAATCATTTAACAAAAAAAGGAGAAAAATCATAATTCGCTTGAATTAATTGAAGCATTTATATCGAGAAAAAACTAGAAAGCAACAAGTCGATATTTTTTTCCGTGCAAAGAAAAGTGTGTTTGTCCTGTAGATTACTATCGGAAATGGAAATAAATCCACATAATAATCTTGTATGTTGTATTTCTGAAAAGATATCTAAGCACAGGAAAAGTGCGTGCCGAAGAAGTTCATATGATAATCCTCAAACACTAATCTTCTATTTAGATAATAATTGTCCCAATCATCAGAAAAGCCTTTCTCGTTTTGCTCCAAGTCTCGTTTATTTCCTGCTCTGCTGACCGACTTATGTAATAATCGCATCCGCATTAATAACATTTATATTTAAGATACGGAAAACTCGAATAATAAGTCAAGTTGTAAAGAGTTAATGTATGCAGACAGTGTTGTGATGTATTTTGATAGGCTCTTACACTTATTATGGTAATTTGCACGCACTGTAAAACTAGTTCTAGGTAAAATTAGGAAATGGTTCGATAATTTTTTAATCCAAAACCCAAGTAATTCTAATAGACAGAAGCGTAACGACAACGCTTTATTTATTTTTATTCCTTTTATTTATTTTTATTAATCATATTGATTGTGCCATCAGACACACAAATAATGTGAGAAAATATTTATAATAAAAAAATATACAAAGTCCAATAATAATGGACGTTAAGTATTAATTTTTTAAATTCCTTATTTCTGGTTTATATCAGTTTAAATTAAACTCCACTTTACTTCAGTTTAAATTAAACTCTACTTATATATTCGGGTTTCTATTAGTTGCCTGTTTACACGTTTAAAATCACTTTAACAAATTTCGACCTGAAAACATATCTTTTTGATAAGACTTCTTAAAAACTTCAGAAAAAGTTGACTCTTATTATTTTTATCTTTCTATTTATTTTATTAGCAATTTTTTTATAGAATATACTATATTATTATATAATTATTAATCGTTGCATAATTTAATTGTAAATGAATATCGTCTCACGCACTGCGGCAACTGTACCGTTCGACATACAATATCACAACCAATGAAACACGATTCTACAACTATTATTGCATGTTATGCACAATACTTAATGTTTAAATAAATTAATGATAACATTTGAATATATACTAGCGTAAAAACTCAGAGAATAAGGCACGTGGATACATATACTGTGGTCATGGGTTTGGATTCACTTAAAGTAAAAAATATATTATTTGATCGGTTATTACGAGACCGGGAATAATATAAATAAAATCCTGATCGATCGTCTTCGTCCAGGTTTACTCTGATTTCCTGAAGTGTAGGGTAAATATTAAGGTGATTATTAAGTCGGTAATAGTTAAGATCACTGAGAAACAATGAAATTAACACGTCGTTGTGTCTAATAAACCAACAATTTTAAAAACGTTTTATATAATCTGTCTTAGTAAATTAAAAGGTTTCTTTTCAAATAAATAGTTTTGTATTAAAATATGATCATAAAAAAATAAATATAGAATCTCATTAAAGATACTCTATCAATAAAATTTATAATTTATTTCGTCATCTTAACATAGAACTTCTTTATTTCATAATGTGTATTTCAATTTTAAAATGCAGTAAAGGTATTAGTAAGTATTATAATCTGTTAATTTTCCTTTTATCTTTAATTCTCTAGAATTAAGTACCAAAGGAATGAATATTCCATGCCTTAAATGTAAAAAAAGAAACATTTTGGTATGTTGGGTATTCAATTGTATCTCTTAATTATAAAATGAAATAAAATAATCAATAATATTATGAGGTTTAAAATTAATAATTTCCTCATCGACCATTTTCAAAAGGGTATCGCAAAAATATTATGAATTTTATACTGAAAGTGTATGAATTGCAATATTTGCAGTGATTATATAGAATTTATCCAATTTCCCGAATCATTTCCTATTATTTTACTTAGTTTTCCGCAGTTTTGTTGATTAAAAATACCACAGAATGTTGTTGCGTGTTAAATTGTTCCTGTACTTTCTTATTAAAGGGCAACCACAACCTCTTTTAATACGTCAAATATCATCACGCCTCACATATTTGTTGAAAATATATATTTTTTTAATAAAATCCCCCTTTTTTTCATTGGGACAAATTATATATTATGCAAGTTGTGATGGAATGTGCATTCTTCAGCATCTTCTTGGGCATATTGCCGAGTAGGTACTAACGGGAAGTCACATTTAAAATTTTAAACTGAATTGTAATAAGGTTTTATTTATAAATCACAATTGAGTTAAAATAACATTCATCCCAGTAAATTCTGCTTATTGTTTGCTTATTTATTTTAATAAAATAACAGAGATGACCCTCTTCGATCACAGTTTATACGACAATCGCTCATCGCCAAAGGATCACTCCTTATAAACAGTTATTTTAAGGTATTCTAAACACGGACATCTTTCATCCGTGCCTGCATTTCAGATTATACAAATTTGAAAACAAAGAGAAACATATATTAAAACTGTATTTCTGTAGTAAAATATATAGAATAAACGCTTGAAAACTCGCTCAATAATATAAATTAGAGTATTCATAGAGTATTATAATTGTTGTTGTTAAGACTTATGTTGTAATCGTCTTCAGAATTTTAATTAAATGATAAATTAAAGATTCCTTCTTGTTCTTATGATGTTTATACTCATAAAATATATATATCCAAATATTTACTCATTATAAATACTTCTTTAATACGTTCCAGTAATTGACATCAGAGATTATCTTTGATGAAAATTTATAATATCATCGATTCATCATTTATTTCATCATATGGTTAATTATCCCTTTCAAAACTACCAGATTGTATTTGTTTTAACAACATTTAAATATTTTAAGAATTCCGTTTAAGATATATAAAGCACCTGATAAACTATCGGCAAATTCACTTATCATGAAACAATTAGAAATTAAGAAAAAGTGTTAGCAGGGTTAAATAATCCAATAAATACATAGTATGCAAATCTATAATTAATCAAGTCATAGAAGATAAATCGACAAAAGAATCTACCTTTTTTGTTATAATAAATCGATATTTCTAAATCGATTACCCAATTGTATAGATTTTACTTATAATGTTCATGTGAATCGTTATTTAATACACATAATGTAGGCACGGATTAGGTTATTTTGTTTTTCAAAAGCTGGTGTACTAATGATTGATTTTTAATTTTTTATTTGTTTTATAAAAACTGATTTTTGTGGTTTAGAGACAAACTCGTGCGTATCGTATATTTGTAATAAGTACATATACTAACGCCCGCCGAGTGAAAGTCTTTCACGGTGTTTTTCATCAAATAGCAGCATATTTCAAAGAGACGTCTGATTGAATATTGAGATAAGACTCCATAATAATTAGATTGACAAACTTGATAGTAAGCATAGAATGGTATATGAGAAAGAGGGAACTGGTTAAGTGATCTATTTAGAGTACAGGTATGCCGACCAGTGGTTGGCCTGAAGCCACACTCCTAGCTCGTCACCTCTGCATTTTCAACCTTAATTAATTCTTATTTTTGAACACTTCCCTTCAAAATAACATCATCATTTATAACCTCCTTGTTTTGCCAAACATTCCGCATAAACCAGAGTTTGCGAACGTCTTAAATTTATCTAAGGCTTTCCACGCTTAATCAAGACATCTTGCACACACTAAAATATACACTAATTGTTTTTAAATTGGTGATAAATAAAAAGCTCTTCATTGAGTACGAATATACAATATTTTAAAATTACTGTGAAATGAAATTTTAGAATTTTCATATGGGATGCTACCTATACAACATGTTATTTATTCATACTAAAATAATTAAATTGAAGAATAAGCACATAACATGTGATCCATCTACACCAAAATTAATGGTTCAAGTCCGCTAGTTAATCTTTTAAATTTTTAATTATTATTTTAAAAAATTTGAGAATATTGCGTATTTACTTATTAGGTGACTGACCGCCTGATTTGATATTTGATTTGTATTATAATAAGCATACGTCATAGGATTCATGAAACAACAATAGTACGTAAACAAGAACAAAACCTCAAACGGCACACACAGTCAGCAACCTGAGACACTATGACACCATAGTTTTTATTGTTTATTCATTTGAACTTGACCTTGAAAATGATTTTTTTATTGTTATCCTATGATGACATCATATATTCACTCATTATAATAACCGAAGATTCACAAACTGTCAACAAATTATTTTATTATTATTAAATTATTTTTATACGAAAAAAATCTTAGGCCCCCTTTAGTATATTTTTTTAATGATCGTATTGGCATTACATAATTATGATAAAAATACATTAGTGTCAATGAAAAACATGTTGTATTTATAAATTAAAATAATGCAGGAAACATACAATAACCTATATAATAAGTGAAAAATAAGACATGTATTTCTATACTATTTAAAATATTCTCTTTTTGATCAGTAAGATCATATATTTAAAAACAGGTTTAATTCAAATCACACAATTTTCAAAAAAAACATGAAAAACATTTCTTTGAAAAGCTCATTTCATATCTTTATTAGATTTTACCCTTGTTGTACCTATTGTATAATATGTATTAATAATTATAATTATAATAGTTTATATGTTGGTTTTTTACTTTTACTTGTATTGTATAGTCAAAATAAGCAACACGGTAATATGAGATTAAATCTATTTGAACGGTGATAAGTATTCACTATTGAAAATACCATGACTCAATATTATTTACGGTATTTCAAGTAGCAGAATTCAAATATTTAATGATGTATTAAATCGATTGCATTATTCATTGCGGTATTCGGCGATCTTCAAATGAAAAGCGTGTTTTCGTTTCAAATAAAAATATGTTTTTGAGTACTTACTGAAAGTTTAGATAGTTAGTCATGGCCGACATATGGTAGACGAAGCACCTCGAATTCCATGAACTAAAAATAAATATGGAAGTGAGACCAAGACGAATAGATTATCTTATTAAATTGACATGCGAACTGATAATCAGCATTTATTAGTTGGTAATAAATGACCGAAACAATCAGATTTTTTTAACGAGAAATTCAAATACGTTCACTGTTCCCAAGACTCTTAGAAAACCTTAACAAGTACTCAAATAAAATAATCATTGATTATTAATTGTAATATAGTGGGATGTTTTATTTCTTTAAATATAGATTAAAGTAACAAAGGATTGAAAATATTATGAAAATTACAAATATTTATATTATTTTCTAAATGAACACTATTGAAATTATTATATATGTTACTATTGAAAATATTTCCTATCCAGAATTAAATTGCAAGGATAATTAAAATAAAATATAAACAGTAAAATGACCTAGTTTTCTGTATACTTGTCAAGAATCATTGTTATTTTGTCTTGGACAGGAAAAATAAGAAAGTTCTCAAAAATCGGACTAGTTTTTTGCCCTTCGATTTAAGTAACTTCTCTCAGTTTTCAATAGAAAAATTAATCAAGTAATTTAAAATAGTCAAACTATTCATATATAAACAAAATAATGAATTATTAAATAAATTTAAAATAAAATCATTAGATGGTATTTTTGGCATTCACGACATAAACTGTTTTTATTAAGCACACGTTTTCATGCACCACCACTGGTTGGAATTATGAGTTAATTTAAAGCATGCAAGTAAAACTATTATAAGAAGCATTTAATCACAAGATCAAATAAAGTTAATTTCTTTGTCCTTGTACTATGAGAAGGAATTTATTTAATGGTAGACGATATATTACAAGAACACCAATTATGTCTAATTCGGTAGTAGTCAACTAAATTAGTCTGATATATCTAAAAATAGAACATAAAATTAAAATTACGTAATGAAAATGATGTAGTCAAATAATATACATATAAATTGCAATTAAACAGTAATGATGAATTAAAACTAGTACCTACGCTTGTTAATGAGAGCCGTTAAAGCAAACAAGTAATAACAATAAAGTTGTGGTGTATGGGCTTTAGTTTTAATACAATAGTTGCATTGTGGTCAACTAACGGACGTACATTTCTAGTTGTAGTGCAAAACTACATAGAATGAAAAATTACCCAACAGATGTTCTGCCTTGGGCCATTATAATGTGAGAGATAAAATGCTTCAACTTCTAACACTGACTTTAAGCGATTTGTCTTTTAATGTATTGACAAAGGAGGTGGAGCCGTAATGTACTGATAGTCATTATTCATTGAATATTATAATTACTAATATTTTATTAATAAATACTTCTTTGATTCAGATTACTGGTTTGGTTAAAATACATCCCATACGTAGCTAATACGAAAACCATTGTAAAAATGTTTTTTTTTACTAGTTGATAAAAACTTTCAATCATGATGCTAGACTTCTGGCTACATTTTAATTAAAATTAAATGATCGGTTAGCAAAAAAATAAGGTGCGGACACAGTTTTGTTCCATGATTGAATCATTTTCATAGTTTAATAATTTTAAGTGTAAATTTAATGATTTTACATTTAAAAGTATTAAAATTTATAACGACCGTGATTGATCACACCTACAATGATAAAACATCAAATCACTGTCATTCGCAGTATTTCCGGGTCCATTTATCGTATTTTTCTACAGTTAAAATAAATACCAATAATATTTAATAATAAATTAAAGGAAGGTTTACTTTTCATCCGAAAACAATATAAAAGAAATTTTAATTTCGCAAATTATTAACTAATAATAAAAGATAATTTATTGATGAAAGAAAATAAAAAGGGCTAAAAATTATATATTTTTTTTGCTTTTTAATGTAATTTATTTTATTTAAAAAAGTCTTATAAAATTCTATTTTGTTGAATGATTTGTAATTTTTTCCCATAAACACATATTGGTAGCTCCTTTATACTCGTATAATAATAAATTCAACTCTTATAATTTTGTAACCTTGTGACTTTTCTCCAATAAATTGCCCAATCACTATAAAAACTTTTCAAAGAACTTCCTTTGTATAAACCCATTATGAAGAATGAGTATTTCGTAGAATTCACCACCCAACCTTAGAATCAGTATATCTGATATGTGTAAAATAATTGCCTTTCTTATCAAGACCTTTTCCATGAAGACAAACGGCTTTTTATAAAATATATTTACCACATAAAAGTACATAAATCTAGGCTAGTTGAGTATCAGTTTCTTGGCGTGAAGTGAATACAGTAATAACTGGACCATGCGATACCCACAAGGAATATACCGCAATGTGTTGTTTTTGCACACAAAATAACAAAAGGAAACTCTATTTGTTAAAACAATATGGTATTTCGTGACATATCATGCTATTGAAATAAATATTTCATTAATAGAATCTTTTTATTATGCATAAGTGGTATTTTTTCCTGAAAATTGCAAAGGTAAGTAAATTTAAACACATGATAAGTACTAAGTTGTAGTATGATCGATCATCCAGTTCAAATCCCAACAAACCAACCTACTTTATTCGGACATATTTTAAATTTTCAAGTCTATTTTCCGGTCATAAATTACTATTGAGATTCTGTAGCCATGTTTATCTTACGACTAATTTTAGATTACTCGTTATTCCAGTTGAGAGGAGATTGAAAAGTTTATCATTAATTCAACAACAACAACTCTTCCGTTTAACAAAATATTATTTATTACAGTTAGATTAGGCCAATCTACTAACAATATAGCTACTGTTTGATGCAATCAGTATATTATTATTTGTGCAAATTGGTCAATTTGTACAAGTCATAAAATATGACAATGATCTGTAAGAACCGCCTTTTGGTCTCTTTCATAAACACGCCGACTTAACTCAATTGCCATAACAATGTTTCATGTAATCGCTTTTAGGGCGTGTCTTTATGTATGGGTTTTGTGTATTGTAAATAAAATCAATTGAATAATTTGATAGCTTTAAACCAGATAGGGGCTCTATTATGGAAAATTGTAGAGAAATGTTTTAGGTAGTAGTTAAGCCATCATTGGTTTATTTGATACGTGAACTTTTCAAACAAACATGTTCATTTAATCATGTTAAAGGCGCCAAGGAAGTGTAAATCGATACTCTTATTAAAAGCCGAACAAGTTACCAATCACATGATTGTATATTAACAAGATGGTTGTTAGATTTAATAACAAACACATCGCTTATTACCATAAAGAGAACGTAAGTGAACTTCGCAATAAGTGGGCTTATTCAAATTGTAATAAGGCAACTTGAACCCGTCCAAAGTTCAACTAGGCGTGGCTCAATTCAATTTATTACATTATTGCATTTAAAAACACAATTGTCCGTAGTGAATGTGAAGCCTTAATTAAAGAGTTGACTGTGGATATCTTTGATTAAGACAGCTTGTCTTCCACGACGATAGTTTGCTAACAAGCTGGATGGAGATTGTAAGGTGTAAATATCTTTCATCAGTGGTGAACAGAACTGCTTTCATCTTGTAATCTGAAATATTCAAGACATACTATTATTAGATATTCGCAAGCTAGAGAAATGTTAATTTTATTCACGACCGGATAACCGCACGCGTTTCTTGCTAACTATATTAACTGTCTCTTTAACTGAATCACATAAGTTTTTTTAATATGGTTCAAATATCTAACAATACACAAACATCATGGTGTGGGCCATCTTATTCCGCCAAATGTCAATTACGTTTGGTAAAATTAATTCATTAAAAGCAACATTTTAGCCCTTTTCAAATAGATTTGGATTATATTCATCAACAAAAAATCGCACAAACTTTACATAGCAAAAAACTTTACCAAGAATGCCAAAAAATATAGTTGTCTTCAAAAGCGTTAAAAAAATTTTTACTGTTCAGTAGTTGGCTTTTAAGAAATGCCTACATAGTATCTGAGTGAGATATTTTCATAAAATAAAATCAATTTATACAAATTGATTCATAAAAATTACTTTTTATCGTTATATTATAGCTCGTATAGTATATATATCTAAGAAGAAGAAAAAATAGTGTCACATTTTGGCGGACTCTTATTAGTGACCCTATGGAATTATGATAGTCAAAAATAACAGATTAACTTAATAATAACTTTAAAAATTCACATAAATCAAACGAAATAAAAGATACCAGGTCCAAGGAGTTTTATTCGTTACTTTGACACATTCCCAAATATAAGATTATAAACCAGGGTTCACATACAGTGCAGTTATTTCAAAACTACAGAATCTAGAGTATTTCTTAACTCTTCTCTAATTTAATTAAATCTGTAATTTAGGTACAAAACCAATTCAAAATATACATATATAGTGATTTAGTACAGAATTCCAGCCATCTAAATATTCGATTAAATTTCTGACACCAATTTCGCGCACATTCGCTTTAATGTTGATACGATTAGATAGAATTACCTGGGAGAACCTTTGACGGGCAAAATGCATCACAGTGAGATGAACAATCAAGTGTGTTTTGAAATGGTAGGTTTCCACATTTATATCGTGTGTAATTAAAGTCGAAAGCAAATGTCATTGTGATCACGCGTAGCCAATATAGAGATGACTTAAAATAATATTTGCTAAATGGTATTATTTTAATGAGAGGTTTATAATAATTATTGTAAATATGAAAGACTGGACGGGTGGGCATAAATAATATAATTGTATGAACAGCGGGCGGAAACTGTACCACGGTAGCCCAACGGTGAATTTATGAATTAACGTACTGTGTAATTAGGGTTAGGCATTCAAATCATTTTATAGAATTAAGCTCTCCTACCGATTTATTAATGTTTGCGTACCTGAGACACATCCAATTAGACATTATCAAAGCCCATTCGCGTGTCTTCATAAACAATATGGGATTATTTATTTAACATCATATGAAATAGTAATTGTACACGGTTAAAATTAATGGTTATTTACTAAACATTGCCTGTACTTTTTATTAAATATTTATTGATTGAATTACTTGGGTGTTCATCTCATCCAGGCGAATCATTCTGGAAATAATATTTATTTTAAAACAATACGAGGTGCGCCGATGGTTTGGCGATACTACTAAGTACATTTATATATATATATATATATATATATATATTTATATATATATATATATATATATATAGTATATATATATATATATATATATATATATATATATATATATATATATATATATATATATATATATATATATATATATATATATATATATAGTATATATATATATATATATATATATATACATATATATATATATATATATATATATAACTACCGATTTTTAGACAGTTCAATTATTTAAACGTGTTCTGTTAAACGAAATAATAAGTTAAGCAAGATTTTCTGAAAGGAGAACAAGAAGAACAAAGGTAGTGTTGAAGCGAAGTGATATTAAAGGCGTGGTCTTACAAAACAATTATTATGTACTTCATTCACCTACTGTACCTTTTACCAGAGACGTATCTGTGTACAATAATAATATTTAAACAATTACACAACTAGTTATGATGTAACCATACAGTTAACATAATAATATAATCTGGATAACACGAACTTATAATTATAATAAATTACTCAATGTACATAACGTGAGACGGCTATAATATTTTTTGAATATATTTAAGTTTATTACAAAAGTTTTGGCATAAAGTATTAATAATGGGATCCCTTCTACAACATGTCTTTTATTGATACTCAAATAATTAAATGTAAAGAATGGTACATTAAATATAACACAACCACACCTTCATTAATGCTCCAAGTCGGCTAGTTAAAATTTTTAATTATTATTTTAAAAATTTGAGAATCTTGCGTATTTACTTATTAGGTGATTGAACAAAGTACGGTACAGCGTAATTTCAACCAAAATGCATTATGAACATTGTAAGTAATTAACAATACCTTGTTGACGTTTTCAATTTGAACTTAAGACAAAAAAATCAATAAATTAAGAGGCAAGAAAACCAAGAGATAACTCGTGATGAGGCTGCAAATTTTCATATGATAGATTAAGTGAAATTGAAGAATTTATTAGGTTTCAATTACTGTGTGGATATAATAAAATTGTCTATCTAACTATTCAGTTTTTTAAAGCGCAGTTAAAAAGTGGATTCTAACTTTTTTATCACTATTGATTAGTCTTTTTAAAAAAGAGTCGTTTTTGTTCATTATGTGTTTAATATTTAATAATATATACATATTTGAAACTGATATATTTAGGTATTCCAAAATTAACAATTACAGTAACAGTCGATATTTAGGGTGAGGATTTACTTGAATGAGAATATCGTCAATGATTTTTGATTATTCATACAGTAAATATTATAAATAGAAGAAAGTAAAAAAAAACGTTTTCGAATTTTTTTAAAATAGCTTGTGTATTTATGGTTATATCCCTAAAACTCTACATTTACATAATAACAAAACTGTATTGTCTGTGATTGTATTTCCATTTACTAATTTTTCTCCTTTCAAAGCATAAAATATTATTTTCTTATACTTCCAACCGCGTAGATGAATAATTAAGACAATTTCATATTTAAGAATAATTTATTATTTGATTTTTTACAGTAGTTTTAATTAAGAGTCGCACACCAAGTACAACAATCCCTTTCTCCATCTTCGAGGTCAACTCTTCGTCGTTCTCAGATAAATAAAGGCGTATCCTAACATCGTATTTAATTATTGATTGTTCCTGATGATTTAATGATTACCAATAAATCTAAATTTGCAAACATATAACCATTCAATGATCAACGGCATTGTAGCAAACAGTGGGTCAAACACATATCTTTCTTTTTCATGGCAACCATACTGAATTATGACAGATTTGTTCAATCCAATAACTGTACTTTGAAATAAGATTATTATTAAATGAGCGATGATGAAGCTAATTTTTTTTACATGCCTAGTGATGTTTCATTTAATGTAGCCTCCATTGTACATTAAAAATTTTACAGATTGCCAAAATTAAACTCATTATCATCACTATCACCAAGGCGTCCCGCACCAGCATCTTCCACTTATTTCTATTGGAGGCCGCGATCCTCCAGTTATTAATTCCTAAACTCCTAACTACCTTATAAAATTCGTCCGCCCACCTTAGCCTAGGTCTACCCTGCCTTCTCTTACCCACAGGCTTGCTGGATAGTATTTCCGATACTATCCCTCCTGCTCTTTCCACGTGTCCGGCCCAACCCAATGTTAAAGCCCTAATGAACTGCACTACGTTCACGCTCTTATATAATGAGTAAATCTCATCGTTCCGTCTGATTCTAAATAGTCCCGGTGCCTCCTGAACAGGACCCAAGATCCTCCTAAGAATCTTCCGCTCGAACCTAAGTAGCCTATCCTCTTCAGTTTTGGTAATAACCCATGTTTCTGCACCGTAGGTTAGTACTGGCCTAATTAGCATCTTGGTGAAATACTAGTTGTTGCTTTTGAATTAAAATTAAAATATATTTTTTCCAAGTACTGTAACCATTTGATAAAATTATATCAGTTCAGAAGGTCGCTTGCTTGCATAAGTTGTAATTTTTAATCGATCAATCGGAACGCCGGAAAAGGCTAGTAATGTGAGGCCCACGCGGCTGTCACACCTGACAGGTGAACTGATGGGAAAAAATAATATATATGTATGATAAGATGCCAATAAATAAAGCCTCTGGTCATTGTGAATGTCAACATGGTGTTGAGAAGTGGTCTGTCTATTATGTCGCGCGTATAATTCGATTCGACTCTCAGACTTTATAGCCTCAACTTGTTCTAACTAATATTCTACAACTCATAAATGCCAAATGACATTTGTTTCTGACGCGAGTCGAATTGCATTACAAATTTGTATTATTCAAAAATAAAATAAATAATATGAAATTTGGGTATTATTATACGTTTCAGTGATCTACATGTATACAACAATATTTATGGGTGATTAAACTAACTAAACATTTTGTTATTATCAATGTCCAGATTCTTGTATGAGATTATTTTGATCAGGGGTTGCATGTAACATTGTAGAATATCGAGATTGAACCTTTTCACAAAAATCCTTATCGGACGATTAAATATACAAAATATTATATTTTAAAATTGTACATGTCATGAAAAAGTCCTTGACACCGTGCATATTTTAAAAATTAAAATATCTTTATCCAATTTAAAAAATTACTGGACTGTAAACAAAATATTAGTTTTTGAAAATTTATTCGTATTAGCAATGGCCATTCTATAAACTTTATAGTATAAAGTATAACGTCATTGAAGGAAAGTTAATCCGATAAAAATAGACCATTATGGTTGTTCACAAAGTATAGACCAAGGATGTTCGAATACAAGTGGTTATGGATTTATTCCAAGCTAATGGATTTATTCATTATTATTCAAAGTTACTTGTCGGACACCGTTATGATGATGATTTTTTTTCGAAAAAGAATTGCTGGAATAATGAAATGTATTTTAATGTAGGGTAGTGTAACAATGTTGTTATTTTTTTTAGTTATTCACAGTTTTTAGAGAAAAGCGATTAGAGTTTTTGAGATGAAAAACATGTCATTGGAGGCGTGGAAGAATGAATGGTATTTCTCATTTTATTGAAGTCCTCAATAAGTAATCGTTTTGAAATTATTATAATTCCACAGTTGAAAGGCAATATTTGATAGGGACACATCATCCATGCAATATAACCTTGTTGAACCAGTGCAGACTATAAATCCACTTCATCAATGTGTCATAGGCATTGTATCGTGTTTCACAGTGTCATCGAACGTGGCTGTCATTCAACTAATAATATTGTACTTGTGATTTACACAGACTTTGATAACTGAGGATGCAAACAATGCGTTTGCAAGTCTGAAGAACGCAACTCGGTCACGTTTTGGGACGTACGAGTACTATATGGAACCATCAAGTACTATGTCACCTTCTTTACATCAATACAGTGTATTCAACACAAAGAAAGAATTATTTTCAATACATTTGTCATAGCAAATACCTACTTGAGTCGGAACTATCAATTAATTTTATTAATAACACTGTTGAAAATCCAGTGCTATAAGATCCAAAATTTAACGTTATATTAACCAGTGTAAACTACAAAAATCATATTAACCAGTGTAAACTACAAAAATCGTAGTAATGGTTACGAATTACTGGGATATAGTATTTATCATATACCGATTGGTCTTTTGGATTGAGCTTTACTGTGATTTCTTGGATTATAATATGTATTTATTGTGTTAGTAGCCTTGTGTAACTACGAGCTACCTTACTCGCGAAATTTAGAAGCATTAAATCATTATTGTTCTAACTAATTGATTGCTCAAAAACTCGAGTAACTCAACAATAAGCCCTATAATATTTAAACAATTTACTTACAGGTTAAATTCAACGCAAACTAAACTTATTGTTTTGTAATAACTACAATAAGTTTCGTTTGCGATAGTTGATACAATAATTAAATAAAAACTACAGTTATAGCTCAAAGGATAAGATGCCTGGCTACAAATACTGTGGTCATGGGTTCAAATCCCACTCAAGTCATTTTTTTAAATTAATTCGATCGCTTATTACGACTGGGAGATCGGGAATAATGTTATTAAAATCCAGGTTTACTCTGATTTTCTAGAAATATTGAGGCGATTTTTAAGCCGGGCAGAGCCGCTCTGTCGGTGACTAACTAGTAGTTAAGATCACCGACAAATAATTAACACGTTGTAGTGTATAACAAACTCTCTCAAAGAAAGCTCCATCAGAGATGTAGATTCTCTAGTATTCCAGGCGACTGTTACTTAAATTGATCAGTTTATCACAAGACTTATTTATTATTTATATCTAAAAGTTTAATACATATAAGTATAAATCAGATTGTATTATTAGTAGAATATTAATGAAAGCATTGTATATGATCCTACCTACTACGTTTTCATTGTAACCAATGATTTTTGTGTTACACGTTTTATTAGTCTTTCAATCTCGATTTTCAGTGTAGTTACATTTAAATGCCAAGATTTATTATATTTGAAATTAATTTTGTTTCTCGTATTTGAATAATTGTAATAATATCTGAGGCGCGACTCAGCACATACAAAACGGGTATTTACCGTAAGTCTGAAAACCGGTCAAATAGCCTGACAATGTGGAATGCTAATTTCCACCATAGCATTCATTCTTACTCTTCTCTACGATTCTTCTATATATCTGCAGGAAGCCAGCTGTCTTTTTTCATATTCACTACATTATACAGCAATTAATTTAATGCACTGGCGCAATGGCAATATTTTTTTCATCCACAATTACACATTCAAAATGCGAGAGCTAATTTTGCAAAAAGTAAACGCGGGAATCCCATTCTTTTAGAAAAAGCTGAGTGATGACCAAATAAAAAGATCTGCATTAGATCGTGTAATAACATAACGACGACGACTAAAAGGTCGATGAGAAAAATAATACACGGACGAGTGTGGTTGGAAAAAGGTTATGTTGAAATGATTAACAACCTAGTAAAAATCTAGTCACGTAATAAAGATCCAGTATAGTTGATCCATCAAGAACTGTAATACATATATTGGCCTCGATGAGAATACTAATATATGATAAAGCTATTGAAAAATACATCACTTTTTATCTATAACAAGAGGTCACGGATGAAATATAATCGATAAACAAGCCGCAGTCATTTTGTTTATGACATCACTACTCAACAAGACCACTAACAACGTGTTCTGCACTTCAGAACAAATAATATTTCTAAGCCTTGGAAAATGTTTTAGTCGACTACAAATCAGGTGTTGTTTTGCATTTTAAGAGTTATCACATCCGCTGTATCCTCTCCTAGATTATATACATATGTAATGGCATTTCAATATATAATTAATTATTAATATTATAACTATCGGATTATTGATTGAGTAATTAAAATAAATCGTCTGACATTATATGATTTAAAACCAACAAGGCAGATTGAAAAAAAAAAAGAAAATCATATGTTAAGCTCTGTTAAGCATATACCCAATTCTGTCCCAGTATGTTAATAATAAAATTACTACACACAATTCTAAAAAAAATTAAGAGCCTACTAGAGCTACGACACTGACACGTAGTATTTTTACCCAAACCAATTTCTTGGTTTATTATTCAAACCAATATTTTTTTTATTCATAAAGTAAATATGAAGGTTTTTGTGTCCATATTTATTTATTTACGCTCTGAGGGGCTTTTTTGAGAAGATTTTTTATACAATAACGTGTTAATTTATTGTCTCTCTGTGATCTTAACTATTACTAGTTACATAGGTCACCGACTTAATAATCCCCTCAGGATTTTTCAGTACCTTACAATCCAGGATATCAGAGTAAAGCCGATATATACAGATTTTATTAATATTATTCCCGATCTTCCACTCGAAATAACCGATCAATTATTTTTTTAGGTTAGCATGATTTGAACTCGACAGTATTTGTAGCCATGCATATAAATTTTAAACGTATCATATAATTGGTTAAATCTCTTTTATCCATTTTGTAATACTCTAAAAATTGTAATTGAGAATCTACAATTTCGATTTAGCAATCGTCGTTTTCCAGGTTTACTTTGTTTCCCTGGATTATAAAGATTGTGTAAATTTAGGCGATTATTAAATTGGGCAGGGTGGCCTTATTGATAATTCTGTGTAACTATAATAGTTATATGAAAAATTTACAATTATTAAGCCAATAGCCCAGGACTTAATAATACTATAAACATTTAATTTTTAAAGATTAATATAATAATAGTATATTCATCTTTGTAAATATTATAAATATAATTTATATACAACATGTTTTCGCCATTATGTAATGCCAGTGCAATTATAAAAAAAATACTAAAACGGGCCCAAGCATTTTTTTTGTATAAAAAAAATAATTTATTAATAATAAAATAATTTTTTATGGCAGCTTGAGAATCTTCGGTTTTATTAATGAGTGAATATATGTTGTCATTAGAGAAGAATAAAAAGAACTTATGATGTCATCGCATTAGTTCAAGTACAAGTTCAAGTTCAAGGTCAAGTTCAATTTTAACAAGGTATTGTTTTTCGTCAACAAGGTATTATTGACTTTGCAAAATGCGTAGTGCATTTTCGGTGAAATTACTCTGCACCATACTTTGTTTACATATTCAAATCAGGCGGACAATCACCTAATAAGTAAATACGCAAGATTCTCAAACTTTTTTAAATAATAATTAAAAATTGAAAAGTTTAAGACTAGGACCATTAATGAAGGTGTGGTTGTGTTAAATTTAATATACCATTCCTTACATTTAATTATTTGAGTATCAATAAAAGACATGTTGTATAATGAAGTAGACAAATGTCTATTTCATTTAATATACACGATTCCTACATGTTATGAGACAAATTGAACCGCAAAGGAATGCAAAAGGAGAACAGTGACAGTAGAGACGAGGCAGGAAATGAGTGTGTTTTGAAATTTCACTCTGCAGGAATCGAACCTGGTGACAGTGTTTTGTAAATAGTAAATTTGAGCAATGTCGTGTGTGGAAGGTCGGCGTC
>JAGTTH010006761.1:0-10000 GCA_022606485.1 Agraylea sexmaculata | reverse complement strand
ATGGGATAAGATACGTGGTTACAAATACTGTGATCATGGGTTCAAATCCTGCTCAAGTCAATTTTTTAAAATTGTTTTGATCGGTTATTACGACTGAGAGATCGGGAATAATATTAATAAAATGCCGATCGATCGTCTTTATCCAGGTTTACTCTGATTTCCTGTAGTGTAAGGTAAATACTGATTATATTTAACTGTAACTAGTAATAGTTAAGATCACCGACAGACAATTAATTAACACGTTGTTGGATCTAAAAAACCCTCTCAATAAAAAGCTCCTCGGGACGTAATAAATAAATAAACAATGGAACTTTTTATTCTGTTTGGATATTATTTTAGTATACGACATTCATTTGGAATACGATATGCATAATATTATAGAAGAGAGTCGAATAATACAAAAAAGGATGCACTTATATGAAGAAATTAGAAATCATTTTAAAGAAGCGTATATAATTATATTGTGATTTTTCATTTATATGTTATGGGAAAAATACTTTTGATATCCGAGGTATACTTTCTGTTTGGTTATGAATATTTTTATATACGACATTCGCTTGGAATACGACATGCGTAGTATTATAGAAGAGAGTCAAATAATACAAAAAAGGATGCATTTATATGAAAAAGCGCATGCCATACATTCGTCATTATCCTTTATTCTTATTGTAATAATACTTTTAATATACTCGTACGTCCAACTTTATATATGTCTTGTTTGGTTAAAGATATTTTAATACGACATTTGCTTGGAATATGATCCGCGTGCGTTATGGAAGAGGCGTATAATGTAAAAAAGAGATGCACTTCTATGAATAAAATAGTCATTTATTATATAAAATAGTCATTATTATCACCGATATATTAGCAGGCCCTACAACTGAATGTATAAATATCAATATGGCGGACCAAGTAAATGAGTCTGAGTGAGATCTATATTGATATGTAAACATTTAGTTGTATGGCCTGATAATATATTTCAACTTGATATACGTCCTGTTTAGTAATAAATATTATTAAAACCACCTTCGTTTGGAATATGATCCGAGTGCGTTACAGAAGAGATTCGAATAGTGTAAAAAAGAGTTTATAAAGAAGCGTATTTAATTCTATTGTAATTTACCATTTATTTTATTTCTTCTGGTATACGTGGTATATTTTCTGTTTCGCAATAGATATTTTTATAGACGACATTCGCTTGGAATACGATCCGCATGCTTTAATAAATGATCGAATAATCGAAGCGCATGTCATACTTTAGTATTTTTTCTTTATGTTTTATTGCAAAAATATGTATGTACGTCCAACTTAGTATATACATATCATTTTTAGTTATGGATATTTTATATACGATATTTGTTTGGGATATGATCAGCGTGTGTTATAGAAGAGAAAAAAAAATAGATGAACTTATATGAAGAAGTCATGTCATACTATTGTAATTTTTCATTTAATTTATATGATTTGATATACGTCGAAAGAACTAGAACTTACAAAAGACGTATATCGAGGCTCCACTGTATTATTTAGTAAAATTTGTAAGTCTCGTTGATCGATTATAAATTGAAAGGTACATAAATGTGGTTTTGCGTGTAAAAAATGTCGAAATGAAATAGTAATCTGGTCTCAAAGAACACGTCTTATTTGTAACACGTTTGTCCCATGTCGAATCCCAAAGTCAGCGAATTAAGGATACAAACACACGAATGTATCCTAAATATCCAAAACCTCTTTATTATTCCGTCTGACTTTGACATGGATGTGTATGTTTTCAGGGCCTTTTCAGGATAAAAAGAACAAAGAAACCACTGGCATTAGAAACGGAGGAGCTTCTTTTTTTTTACTTAAGGCTAAAATATAAGCCGGATGAGATTTTCATACTTGATTGATAATGGATAGAAATAATTAATTGAAATATAGTTTATGTGTTGTGGAAGCGATTTTTCAGCATCTGACATGGAACAATATATGTATAAATATCATTCCGTCTCTAATTGCCGTTTTGTCGCTATTAAATCACTATAATGGCCGACGGAAACAACAGCCGGTATTTCTTATCGCTTTTCACTCACCCTCGTTTTCAGGCCTGAAAGATAGGTTCATATCTTTTATATGTATGGAAGGATTGCTTCAAGCTTGTTTAAGCTTGGAAAATATTTGATATTATAAGATAAAATGGTCAAATTTGAAAACACCTTCAACAGAACACCATCGTAATAGCTCATGGGATAACACACGTGGTTACAAATACTATGGTCATGGGTTCAAATCCTGCTCAAACTGATATGTTATTACGACTGAGAGATCGGGAATAATATTAATAAAATCCCGATCGATCGTCTTGATCCAGGTTTACTCTAATATCTTGTATTGTAAGGTAAATACTGATTATTAATTCGGTGGTAATCTTAACTATCACTGTGTAAGTAGTAATAGTTAAGATTACCGACAGACAATTCAAACTAAACACCCTATATAATCTAACAATCTTGTAAAACAATTTCTATAACGACGATTGCCTTTTATTCCTACGAAATCGCACATTAATATTATTTTCAATAAAGTAAAATCTTAAAATTATTATTAATTATAAGCTAATTGAAAAACGTTTTGTAAACAAAATACAATCAATGTCTGAAATTGCAAAACAAATTTAAAATATTTTTTTTTTATGTAATTGTATTATTTCACAAATAAATTTGATCAGGTTCCTTTACACGAAACTCACTGCAAAATCTTGTGGCTAGTGATGTAATTACATATTATAGTTTAGTAGTGTGACCAATTATGGCCGTTGATAAAGTAGTTTAGCTCTGAGTATATATAAAGATATTTGATTTAACAAAAGTGGTGTAAAAATTGTGGCGTTATAATAAATAAATAATAATAGTATGGAGAAACAGAAATAGATAAGAAATACAGCAATAAATATAACATATTATAAAAAATATAGAGAACATCATGATAGCATTCCATTCATTCAAAAGAACTATGGATCTGGTTAATGGGGAGTGTCGGAGTATGTTAGTATGGGTCCTAGGGGTTGCAAACAAGGAGTGAGAGCGACAGCGCGTATAATTCTCGGGAACAAACAAACTGATGCGACTAAGTATATCTGGGATTGATAACTGGCCTCTAATAACAAGAAAAACTAATCGCATCAGTGCCACCTCTCTGCGGAGCTCGAGAGAGTTATACCCGAGCATTCCCATAAGGAATTTAGATGAGTAAAGAAGGATGGGGTGGGTTTTGTATTGTGAGCGTTGATGTGTGATCTCGATTCCGAGAAAAGTTTGACATTTGCCCAACAAACATAGCACACAAAGAGTAGTCTGCAGAAAATAGTAAACCATAAAAATTGTGGGGGAAAAATAAACGCCTGTTTTAAAAAAAATAAGACAGGCATTTGACGTGAGTATACAATTTGTTCGGAGAGCAGTCCTTTTCTTCAATAAAACACGGAGAAGAAGAAAAAAGCGGCGACAAGAATGGCGAGAAAGGTCAGAATTATGGTGATCATATTTCAGGCGGCCACGAAGAATTGGCTTAGCAGAATGATTCATAGTGCAAATTAGCCAGAGGTCGGGTCACAATAAGTCACCCACAAGACACACCGCCTTCATTCTCACCGTGTTTATCATTTCGCTTTTTCATTTTCAACCAACGACAAGACGTATGTGTGACTGAAACTTTTCAGCGAGTGAAGCCTCCTGAATATATGTGCCGTCGAAATTTACGACCCTGTTGAATTCACCATATGGGAACATCCCTCATATCTATTTTCAGACATATTCAACATACCGATGGGTTGTTGAGTTAAGTAGAAAAACAAGAAATAAAAATAATCACATGTTCACATGTTTGCCAATATCAACTATTTATTTTTATTAGATCTTTTTTGCAGCTGGTTTAATTTAACATATTTTTGACTATTTAAATACCATGATTAGCATAAAAATGTATTAAAAAAACAATTTTAATTAAAATATGCAGTTTTATTATTAATATTAGAAGCTTAGGTAAAAATAAATTATTTGAAATGTTATTATAATAGTCTTCTTATTCGACTTGACAGATATGTATATTAAGTGATTCTCTATATAAAATGTAGTCGAACACTTTCCACATTATTTCATATGATTTTTGCTCATGGATAGATAAATAAATAAAGGAGGATAAGATAAAAAAAATAATAAACAGACTTTTCATTTACATGTTGACATGTTTGCCTATGTTAAGGCGCATAAAAACTTATTTTTTTGCAACCGAATTAATTTTATACATTAATCCTTAGTATATTTGTTTATTAAATGAAATATTTTGATGATAATCTGAACTGAGACGTCTTAGGTACCAAAATTTCAATTGCGACTGTCTGAATTCAATAGGTGATTATCACAAAAATGTGACATGTGAATTTGATAAAAAAGTGAAAGTATCTTTTTAGTATTTTTTTTATCGGAAGCTTATTTATAAAGATATTATGTAAAAAACTATTGCAAATCGTAGTCTCATTATAATAAAAGCAAAAATTGCAAATTAATAATGAATGTGGAATTCTTCTTCTCTCTTTAAACTGTTAACTTGTTGATACGTTATATATTTGTCGTTTTGTTGTTTGTTAAATTTTCTACAAAAATGACTAAAGCAACATTAGTTATAGTAGAATTACTGAAATGCGTTTTTTGTGAGTAAGTTTTCTCGTCTTTATTATACGCTAAAAAGAAGAACAGTCTTCTTATTCGTTTAAAACTATTTTTAACGGGCTCTCAAAATCCTATGAAATATTATATCTGTTCTTATATAAATGTAATAAAAAACCCTAGTATATAAAGTATTATTGTATGAAATGTTGCGATTATTCGTGTGTGAATAAAGCTCCAATATATTTTATAAGACTTGCTTTATCGGAAGAAATGTCCAGTCTGGTATATAAATCATACAAGTACACTCGATATATCGATGGGATTTTTATTTAAAATTTCAATTTTAACACCACCAAATCTTAACTGCCTTTCTAAAGAAAAATGGACGGTCACGAAAGAAAGAGCGTGACCTTTAGAGCGATTTGGGAAACCTGAGACAAAACAAGTATTTTTAATAATATAATAAAAAAAATATGCGAAAATAAGCGTATTTTTACAATTAGATTTATTTTCATCTCGTGTATATTTATATCATGGACATTCGCTAATGAAAAATCAATAATTCCTTACGTGAGTGGAATTTTGTGCCCTGCGAACAATGTACAGGAAAATGCTGTTAATGTGCCTTTGTTAATTATTATTTCCACCGATAATAATATATATAAATAAACAGCGCACATATTTTCCCCCAAAATGAGAAACACAATAACATTATTAACACTTCGTCGGGTTTTTTATATGCGAAAATAACAATAAAAGTATCAAAAGGGAACACCGTCAAATAACATTAATCAGAATTAACACCGTAAAAAAACCATTTCGAGTATTAATTATATATTTTTTATGATAATATCTGCAAGCGAAAATGATCCTTATTCTCATATTACATAAGTGTTATAATGGCATATGTAATTGATCTCTCCATCTGTTGGGTAATTTTATTATCATTGATTATTGGTTCGCTTCTCGGATGACAAAAATATTTTAATTTGTATTTATTATTATTGATTTATAGTTATAAATCGTCCTGTACATTAATTTATTTGCCTCATTAAGATTGTGGGTGGTTCAAGTTATTTTTTTTATATTAATATTAAATATATTTAAATCAAATTGAATAGTTTTTTCTGTTGATTTTCATACAAACAAAGCTTTGAATCCCGTTATTGAACATGACATGAAGATTGTGACATTGTCATCATGTCATGTGACGTCCTATGTCGTCATATTTATCATCATAGCAGCAAAACTACCCCTAGGGTTGCCCTATCGAAGAATATTAAACACTGGCAACACAAATTAAATATGTCGTGAAAAATAGTTAAAAAAAATATTTTTTTGTTAAAAAATAAATAATATATGTATGTAAATAATAACGGCTGTAATAAGTGATCTCTTAACATAATATCGTGTGCCCGGAGATGTGCCAAAGTCAAACAAATATTGTAGTATTTTACCTATTTTTTATGAAAATCACTCTGTTCTTTTTTTACAATCGAGTGTAATAAAGCGATATAAAGACAGGCAATTTTTTTCATATGAGTGCATTAATATGAATTTTAGAATACTTTTATATTCGTTTGAGCTTGGCACATCTCTGGGCGTGACCAATCATGGCTATGTGCAATGAATCTGGAGTTTAAGATTTGAAAATTGCTCTATATTTTTTATTAATGTATAAATCCGCATATAAATAAAATATTCGTGTCTTTTTAATAAAAACATGTATGAAAACCTGAAATAAAAACACATGGCCCTCTAAAGCTTCTGTTTGACATTCACTAGGAATTGTCACACATTTGGAAAAAAAAATACCCGCATTCAGTTTATTCTGTTGCATGTGTGTGTATAAATAATTTTTCAGACGGTTTTCAGTCATGAACGTATTTTTTAGAGTTGAAATACTGATAAAAAAGTGGCTGCAATATCCGAATGCATTAAATTTAAGCTCTGCGTGTCAATTGCACCGAGATAATAAACAATAAATATACATATTTTGCAGTTTTATTAAATAAAATATATTGACAGAACGAAGACGGTCTAGTACTGTAAAAAAATATATTAAAATAATAAAAACTTTCACATTCGCGTTTAAATTTAGTATTTATCACAGTAAATGTGGCCAGTGTTTTTAGAATGAAAAGTTTTCAAATAGATTTGAAAGTTGCCGAGGAGATTTTCAAAGTGTATAAAATATACGAGGGAAATGTTTTTAAATGTGAAAATATTCTTCGAGATAAAATGTTACATTATATTAAATATTCTCACTGACTGTAATACTCAATATAAATAATGAAGCGTGATTTTGTATGAAGTTAAAATATTTTAAGGAAAGATTTACTGTTTAAGTACAAAGAAGAAGAAGAAGAAGAAAAGAAACACATTTTCAATGCGTTATTAATATAAATTTATTTTAAGATTCATAAAACGCTCAATTGATTTTTGAAATTTCATAAAATTAATTCCTGGGAATTTTAAATTATTTTTAAAGTTAAAATGTAAATAATTTTCTTTCCTAATTCAACTGAAAAAGGTAACATTATATTCCGCTAATAATAATAAGCTACTGCCATTTCAAATAATTAATAATCGATAATAAAACATGGCCATATATTGAACAACTTTAAAGCTGTGTATTTATAAAATTTATACTAAAAAAATGAATTATTTAAAATCGCGTTTTGAATTATATGTTTTTTATGAAAATTAATTTAATGTTTATAATGTAGACTGTTGAATTAAAAAAATATGCATATATATATATATATATATATATATATATATATATATATATGCAATTTATTTTCTAATAGTTTATTGATGGGTTTTTATTTTTTCCCATGGGGGACTTAAATTTTTTCCCATTATTAAAATTCTCTCTAATAATAAAAGTCTAATTAATAAGATGTTTTGTAATATCAAACATTATAAAATTCAAAAATAATTTGTAATATAATATTTTATTGATAATCTACCCACCCTTAAAATATTCTCACTGATTAAAAAGTCTAACATGCATATGATTTTTGAATAATTTGTTAGGAATATTTCATAAAATGGTAGAATTTTACGAAATATGTGTATGAGTCAAAAGACTTACGTATGTATGTAAATGAATTATATAAATTTATGATTACAAAAGCTTTTCATGAAATGTTGTTCGACAAAGTGAAGTGATTTGTTCAGGAATCAAGTTATCGAACCGAATTAATCCCCTGAATATGCAGAGCTTAACAATATTGTGATATGTACACACAATAAAGTATTATTATGTGCACGTATTGGAAATATCAAAATATACAAAATCAGTTAACGAACAAAGGGTTTTCATATTTCAGTACTTCGTGTTTGCCCATCGATTATTCAATAAAGCAAAGAAAGAGTTTGCTCTGAAAAATTGTAAGCCTTTTTTAAATATGTACATCATTTCTCGCATTTTGATTTTAGTGTTTATATAAAATTTTAAAATATGTATTAAAATTAAATTCAAATAAAAAAAACAATAATTCATTGAGTTCAAATTATACTTTTTGTTTTATTGATAGTTTTAACTTATTGGTGGAATTCCATAATTTACAAAAATATGTTATTTGTAATTTTAACTTATAGTCACGTGGAGTCTATGAAGATAACTAAAAGTTACTAGTCGAAAGTACTCGGAGTCTGTAATAAAATTATTGTGGGAATTACAAATCACATATTTCTTTATCCTTTTGTCTATATTGTTAGGTTTAATGTATATTTATTAAGTATATACAATTATTTCTTTTATTTTCTTTCATAACTACCATATATTTTTTGACGTTCAATATTATTATATTTAGTTGAGGAACCAACCTTTTTTTAAATTATCTCTTTTTATTGCTTTATTGTAATTATTCTTCGATTTTAGATTTTTCAAAATATTGTAATTTTTAAAGGTTATTTGTTAATAATTAATTCATTATACTATTGGATAACCTAAAAGGAATCATATCTATAGAAGTCTCTTGCGTAATGTTTTCATACATTTGAACATTATATTATACATGTACTTCACACATACGCAGGCTGTGGCCACCTGCAACATTGTAGTCTCTAAAATCTGACACTCTAATAGGATATTATTTGTCGTTGAATATCAAGCAACTTTTAATGACGCACTTTACCATATTAAGTGGAATGTTTTTACAAAGATCGACAAGTGACAGATAAACAGTACGAGTGGTAAAAGCAGCGCTCGAAGCGGCTGTCATACAAAACCTTTGGTGACAAATTTATGAGTATTTTTATTAATGATCAATATGAAATAAAAGCGGCTTATAATTTTATAAAATGTGTTTATTTAAATGCCGATATTTATTAGTAAAAATTAAGAATAAAAATTTATTTGCATATAAACGCTCATAAGAACTTTTTGTTTTTAAGACAAGACAAAAATAAAAAAAAGGTTTAAAACAAAAATGAAAAGTATATGATAATCAATTATAATATTATATAAAATGTTTGTATAAGATGTATATAAATAAAATTAAGAAGCAATCTCTATGCAACTGGCCCTGTAGTTGGCAGAATTTGTTGAAAAGAGTTCTCCCAGGTGCGCCTATTGATATTAATATACATTTTATTTTTATTATTTACAAATGCCTTCTTTAAATATGATAACTAGGCGTGCCAAGTAACTAAAACTATCATAATCAGTATTAGGTATAATTTAGTTTTCTGAGAAAACTTTTATTTATCTCAACTATTATACATAAGTTAATAAAACACAGTTACTAATCCCGATAAATATGTTAGTTGGCAACTTTTATATCACTGATTCATTCTATATATAATATTATAAAAGACTTTATTTATTAAAGCAATGAATGAATTTAAGAAGCTTGCGAAGGAGACTATTTTTTTCTTCAATTTTATAATCGAATCCCATTCACATCGCTAATTGCAATTGAAATAAAATCTTCCAAGCACAAAACGGGAACATTCAGTTTCTTCTCAAAGTTTTATCCGCGATTGCGACAAACGTTTCTCAAAGTTTGTCGAGGTACAGCCACAAAAAAAAATACATTCAAATTCCATTTGAAAACTGAAAATCCATTGGCAAAATTGTAGATTCGAATCTCGGCGTTCTCATGAATAACAAATCATCACAGACGTGCAGTTTTCGTACGTTAATATTAAAAAAATATATCCAATACAGGAATACGATCGTCTGTTTTTGAATAATGTTCAATCATTCAATATGAGAATTTATTTCATTTGATGAGGAGAAGATTTATTTGATAGAGTTTGTTGTTTTGCGAAACTTTAAAATAGACAAGATGACAAGAAGTTGCCTTTGCTTGGGATTAGTAAGAGGAACTTCTGCGCAA
>JAGTTH010006756.1:0-20560 GCA_022606485.1 Agraylea sexmaculata | reverse complement strand
TAACATGAGTTAATAATCGCCTCAGTTCTTTACAATACCTAAAATTGGATAAATGTAAATATAATTAGACGGTAACTAATTGGGATTGATTGGTTGGATTTAATATTTAAAAATAATATTATTGATAAATATATGATAATAAGTAGGATTCAAAACTATGACCCTATGAAATATTACAAATATTTAATAATAATCATTACTGATTTTTAGACGATTAAGGTTATATATTATTATGTAATTTATTTATTTAATGCTCGATAATTTTTTTACTATTTAATTTAGTAAAACATACTATTATCATAATCCTTCTTTTTAAAAAAATAAATTTATAAGAAAAACCACATTTTTATATTAAAAAATATCAATAGATAGATTTCTAATAATTTTTAAGACTCTCATTCCTTGGTTCATAAGAAGTGGATAAAAAAATTCATAAAAATATTTTATTTATATAATTTGGGTAAGCTGAAATATTTGAAAATATATATGTATTTTATTCATTAAATAATTTTACCGTTTGAGTCACCTGTTTAGTGGAAACCGTAATTTTTCTGCTAACAATAATAAGCCGCTGTCAAGTAAACTGCCTTTTTATAAAAAAATACCAATACATAAATTTCATATAATTCTTAAGACTCATTCAATATTTAATTATTTTATTCATTTAATAATATGTAATTGTAAAGTTTGAATCACCTGTTTAGTGGAAACCGAATTTGTTCTGCTAATAAAAATAAGCCGCTGTCATTACATATTTATTTGATATGAAAATGGCTGTTGTCTGGAGAATATGCAACTTATTTTATTGATATTTTTTTTACATACAACATGTTTTAATTTGAAACTAAAAGATTTTTTTCGCCATTATGTAATGCCTGTGCGATTATTAAAAAAATATACTAAAACGGGCCTAAGCATTTTTTTGTTTAAACGGTTTTATTAATGAGTGAATATATGTTGTCATTAGAGAAAAACAAAAACAACTTATGATGTCATCGCATTAGTTCAAGTACAAGTTCAAGGTCAAGTTCAAATTGAATACGTCAACAAGGTATTGTTATTTGATTGCAATGTTCATAATGCTTTTTTGTATATTTATGAAATTAACTAAAGTATTAACATGTATACTCAGTTCCCAACGTTCTCTATTGTTTTTATATTAATCTTTGTGATTTTTCATGAAAGGTTAGTAATACAAAAATATAATAAATATTCGTATAATATAATATAGTTAATATTTCCCGAATGGTGTTGTTGTGCAGGTTATGAACCTGGTTGTCTTTATCGGATCACCCTCCAGCTGTTTCATATCTTCGCTGTTCGACTACACAACATTATAAATACGCATATTTAAAAAAAGCACACTCAAAATACTGTAATCGTTTATTTATAGAATTGTCTATTATTATCTTACAGCCGAATAGCGGTTTTTCATTCCGGTTAAAAGAATTTTAATATTACGTTTTTTTTTTGTAATGTGTTCATTTTGCAGTAATGGACGTTTTTTTTGGACGCATTGTGAACATCGTTTTTTTTAAATATCAAACCAACAAATGAAATTAGATTTGAACGAGTGAATCGTTTTGTACGTTTGTAAGATTTAATTAATCTCATTTACGTTTAATTGTGAATATAAAAAAAAATCCCAGTTAATGGCAGCCAACTTCCTTTGATTGTTTTTATTTAAGGGTAAAAAATAAATATTTTTGCTATAATCCTCCTTCATCTAATTAAGTATTAATATTTTTAAAAATTAACCCTTAATTAGGAATTAAAATACTTTTTTATGGTTATATATATTTTTTCAATAATAAAAATCAATTATGCAAATTAACATATCCACAGCTTATGGAAAATCCAAAATATGAATTATTCACTTTAAATTTATAAACCTTCAATCTGTAAAAATATTTATATGGAATATTGAAAAAATATACATTCAAAAATATATAACATCTTAATTGTTACCTTTTAGTGGCTGCTATATTTATTTAAAAATAAAAATAAACTTCTCAAATAATTCCAAATTAATTCCAGGACAAAATACCTCTCTTCTAAATAAAGGAAAAATATAAATACATTTATAATATATTTTTGTGTTTATTTTATTAGGTTTAATTAACTGATCGCTGATTTATGTGGATGATTTATGTATTTATTGAAGATCACCGATAAATTAGGCCACACAACTGGATCAAACAGATGAGTTGAGACTGAGACAACACTTATTGTCTCACTCAGACTCGTCTACTTGGTCCGCCATCTGGCTATTTATACATGCAGTTGTATGGCTAAGGGAATATACATATGTTTTTCAGATGGTAAAATGCAGTGATATGAAATAATATTTACAGATTACACGGACATCGGACGCGGACTATTGAGCAGCGGTAAATTAATAATTTAACTGGTAGTCTCTGGTTTTTTGTAGCCATCATAAATTCAATGTAATGACCATAAACAAATCAACAGCTTCAACTGTGACTGAATATCATCGCTATAATAATAGACAACAAGTGCATGTTCATTATCTATTAATACGCTACAACTTTATTATATCTGAATAACATCCAATGAGGCTTCACTGTAGTAACTGATGATGATATAAATAAGTAGGAATATATTATACCAAAGAACATCAAAATTACTCATTATTTCTCATGTTTGTAGAGCGTATAACTTTACATTGGTTAGAGGGAGCCAATTTAACAACGACCTTGATTGGTATATATAATATCACCAATCACAGACTTTTGCGGTAGTTATTGACTCTTCAAACAAAGAAAAGCTAGTTTTTTATATACGTTTTTTAAGCACATCAACTGTTAATTAATTATCTGTCGGCGATCTTAACTATTACTAGTAACATAGGTCACCTACTTAATAATCAGTATTTACCTTACAATACAGAACATAAGAGTAAACCTGGATCAAGTCTATCAATCCTCATTTTATTAATATTATTCCCGATCGTAAAAACCGATCAAATTAATTTAATTTTTTTGACTTGAACTGGATCTGAACCCATGACCAATAAATTTGTAACCATTCGTCTTATCCCCTGAGCTATTTATACTAGTTTTATTATATTATGGTAATTAAAACAATATGATTATTAAAACTATCCAATATTACTCGATATAATTTTAACTGATTGAATATATTTATAAAGATATTTAATAAAAGCTAATATAGCATATTAATAATTATTTCATTGTATATTAAATAAAATCCAAACCTTAATGTTTCCACCAAAATAATCAGTCATTTAATTAATATAAAAGTTGAAATACTCGTATATGATTGTTTTTTTTTACTTCCTTGTAAATCGTTAAATTGGTGATACGATTATGTGTAACTAACTCATTGAATTGTATTATTTTAATCAAATTGTTACTGCTATATTCTTAAGTTATTTAAAAGTGCCAGTATTATCTTCTTGTTGCAAGATTTTTCGTTTAAAAGTTTGCAATGTTCGTGTCGTGCAAAAAAGCATATTTAATCATATTAGGTTACAAATGTTGTCGTTTATTTTAATAGTAAAGCCACTGAACGAGATGCCAGTTAGGTCAATTCTTTTTGTTTGTTATTTTCAATATTGAAACCATGAAAAAGTGATTTGATCCCAAGTGCATCATGATGAGCGTCTCTACCAATTTAAATCAATTTTGGCGGCGCTGTTTGGACATTTGCAAATAATATTAATGGATTTCGTCTGCATCCAAATCTCAAGCCATTCATTCTCGGACACGATATTGTTAACCTTTACATTTTAAAAATTATGCTATTGTATTTTTTTAAACAAAAAAAAAACCGTCTCCTCATGTGAAAAAATCCAAGAGGCGCTCAACTGAATATTCTTATTATAATAATTTAATTGCTGCTTCTTGTTATATGCGTAAAGAAAAGTATTATTTTTTTTTTAAATCGTTTTCAATGGCAACTCAAACTCCCTTTTACATTTTATACAAGTAATAATTTTTAATTATAAAGTAAACAACTACTTTCAAAGTATTGCTAATAATAATAACCCGCTATCAGTCCTTTTTAATCCGAAATAAAAATCTTAAGCGATACACAAACTGTGTAATTTAATTTTTAATTTTTCTTAGGGTAAAAAAAATATTATTTTCTTGATGATACTATAATTATATTACAAATTTATTTTTAATTGTGTTTTATAAACTTGTTTAACTAGAAATCGGTACTAAATTAATTCTAGTCCATAAAGTATTTTCCACATATATACCTAAAATTTATATATTAAAGATAAATCAATCAAACACCTTTGATTAAATAAAGTATATCATTAAAAATGCGTTGTCTTTTTATAGAATGATCAATCGTAAATATTATATTTTGGAAATTCGTCAATCTGGAATGACCCAATTTTATATAAATTCTGACCAAATAATTACATTTATTATGCAATCATGTATGTAATTAAATATTGTACAAAAAATAATATACTTATTATCGAAATGTCTGAGACTGCGAGAGTTACTGCGACGAATTTTTTTATATAAAGCTTAAAATCTTATTTTTCAAACATTAAATCAAGAATTTTATTGTCATAAAGGTGTGTTTTATCGTGGTAATATATTTAATATGAGTGTGATGGTGTTTTGCCATTTCTGAGAACACGTCTATTAACAATCGATGCCTAATTTGACGGGTCAGCTATTCGTGTAGGCTTTGTTTATTCCTTTTACCACTTTATTGATAACTGTCTGACTGACTATATTTTTGCCTTTAGTATTAAGCATTAACCTTATATAAAAAAGGTGAGATTTAAGCGAATAAAGAGCAGATTTAAAACCAACTAAGTCAATATCATCCTTTATAAAACCACTCTTCAAAAGTGACGAGTTGGGGTATTTTTTTTTAATTTTACGCCGTGTATATTAAAATTAAGACATGCATAAAGTTGATTTACAGCCAATGATAATAATTAGTTACAATTCTAGAATTTTATTAATTTGGACGTACTTTTTTATTTTCGATATAAACTAGACTTATGTGTGCTCTACTTTATATATAATTATATAATAAATTGTTCTTTAAAACCCTTTGTTTCTTATAACAAATTTCAAACTATAGACGAGATTGGCCTTACGATATTACCGATCAGAATCGTTTGCGGTATTTTAGTTATGTGCGTATCTAAAGTTTGACATTTGCCCTTCAAACCTAATAGGCAAAAAATACGAATTGTTAATGAAAAATACACTTTTTATGGTAAATACAGTTTATTATTTATTAAGTATAAGTATATCGCAGTCCTTTTTAAAAATGTAAATTAAAGGTATATAGTAAATTTAAGAAATATATAATAAACATCGTAAAACAAAACGAACACAATGTGGAAGGAAATGAAGGTACAAATTTATTGAATAGTAAAATTGCAATATTCACTTGAATGCATAAAATATTTGAATGCCACATTATTTATTTTGCTTTTTGAACGTGCAAACTATTATTATGATAATATTTGTAAAGAATGCATGTTTTGAGTAATTTGTAAGAGGTTTCGCTTGAAAACTAAGTTTGTGGCGTTTCTTTATCTTTCGTCCCAATGACCGGGGCACCTTTTAGATCTCAACTTGTCTCATTTTAGAATATTTCAAAAGACTTGGCTCATATAATGTGAGATTTTCCTCTTATACGATACCAACTTTGATCGTATCTCAGATACCAATAAACGATATGGTCTTCTTTCAATACCATAACATCTATTCTTGCCAAATAAACATCATTCAATATTAGAGAAACTAAGGAAAATTTTAAATTATTGACTTAATCAATGATCAGATAATGGGAGTGTTTGTGAAAAATTAACGTGAATGGAAAATCCGTTATTTAAATTAGTGTCTTCGTCTAATTAAGCCAAATCTACAATGAACTCTAATATGTCCGAAAACCATTACTCGGTTTTTTATCATATTCGTCTTCATAGGCATTTCATAAGTATAACATTTTAGTATAAAATGTATATGTAAATAAATCCGTTGTTTTTTTTTTAAATTAAAAATCAATAATTTGATTCTATTCATTTGTTTGACTAGTATGCCCTTATCCCGTTGGATTGTTGAAATTTAAAGATTTCTTATTATTTTCCACTATTATTGAAATTAATTTTTCAAAAATTGCAGAGCGCCTTTCACAATTAGGAATTAGTTGCATATAAGCAGATAATAATTTATAATATGAGGATAATGAAAAAAAACACTCAATTTTATTTTTTATATTTATAGCAGGGCCGTGGAGTATTTTTTTCACAACATTACTTATTTGATTAAAAATAAAATATATTAATACTATATCCAGATAGTTACTTATTAAGTTAATCATAATTAAAATTAGTTATGGATTGAAAAATATTTATACAGCCCTTTTTGCATACCCGGCGAATGCACATTTCGATGTTTACATTATGTCACGATCAGAGATGTGCCAAAGTCAAACGAATATTGTAGTATTATATATCGCTCTATCAATTTCCCCATGAAATGCAATATAAATTAAGATGGGAGAGAGACAAATTAATCATAATGATGTCGAATTTTTACATATGTGTGTATAAGAAATTAAAATAGAATACTATAATAGTCGTTTGACTTTGGTACATCTCTGGTCCAGATCAATTTTATTACCTTGGAAGCTCAATATAACGAAATCTATCCCTATGTTTATTTTACCACTATATAGCGAAGTTTTATCAATAGATGTTTAAAAAAACCTCGATATAACGAAAATTTTCATCGATACTTTTATCAATTTTCCAAATCTAAATACATAATTTTTAAATCTTTTTTTTATAAATTATAAACATTACATCTGAAAAGATATTTATATGACTTATTCGATATGCTTTTGTGTGTTCCATATTTTAAATTAATAATTAAACGGCAAATATGTATGATACAGAGGCTCAAAGAAGAGCGAGAATACTCGCTATTTTTCTATGGCCGGCCAGCCGAGAAAAATGCGAGTTATCTCGCTCTTGGCACAGAAGCGGTTAAAAACCTCTATACAGCGAAGTTTGGAATAATATCTAGGAAAGCATAAGGCTATATGACAAGAATAGTACTGACTAAACTCCCTAAAATCCCTAACTGATCACATCTTTTTTTGTGTGTTTTTATTTACGAACTTTCATCATCATCATTACACATTCTTATCATATTCGAATATTATGTAAATTCGTGGTCAGCCAAAAAAAAAAACTCGATATAAAGAATTTGTTTTCATTTCCCTCGAGTATTTGATATCGAGGCTCTACTGTATTTGGTTTGATATGAAACAAAAATTAATTTATGTACGAAAATTTGTGTAAAATGGCTATATTTTTTTGTTTGTTATACAATTTGAATTAGATGATATAAGAATAGTTTAACTGGTGATACTGTTTGAGAAGGTGTTGTTTGAAAGGCAGTAGTGATCAGTCTGGCGGTCGTCTAGACTGGACCCGCCTTGTCTTGCCTTGCCTTGCCTTGCCTCGTCTCGCCAAACTAACCAATCCTCACCATATTTGTTCAGGGGTGCACAACCTAATCATTAATTAACACATTACTTCAAATACATTACATTTAATATTCATAACTACTATAAACTGCCTTCCACAAGCTGACATACAGCAATTAACAAATTGTTCGAAATTCAAACATTTCAATTGTTTTTCTATACTCGCCACAAAATTATCAGGAAAGATTTAATATCCGGCATGAAAAAGAAACAAGATAAGTGTGATAATTATAAACGTTTTTTATTAAAAAAAAACCTTAGATATAGAGATGAGCCCGTGTTAAAACAACTAAATAATTGGTAGTCTTAGTTATACAATCAGTTGATTAACTCATCTGCATGGTCAGTCATCTTGATATTTATACATCCAGTTATCTGGCATTCTTATCAGCGAAAGAATTGAAATTGTCCAGCCTTCTAATATCGGTGGTGTCGACCCCATGCAAAAATTAGTCACATGTTACAATAATGGAAGCCTAAAAAATTCACAATAACATAATCAGTATTTAATTATGAAGATGATTTTTTGACAAAACACTATTTTTATTCATAATATTTATAAATGTATTAATAACGCAAACAAATTTAATATAATTTTTTAGTAAGGCCGCATATTTTAACCATAAGCTTAATTCTGATATATTGATTTAATATGTAGTTATTTTTGAAAAATTTAAATCAATAGTATACCTACGTACTTTTTTCGATAATTTGTAAATACAGAGTAATGTCCTAATAACATAATGTTTATAATATTCCTGATTTGTGTCATATTTATTAAAATCATTGGGTTATATTTATTAGTATAAGGTAAAATTTAATCAATAATACATAATGATTATTATAAAACTAAAAATGAGCTTTAGGCTCTCGCAATACTCAAAAATATATAAAAATATAGGGAGTCTTATTGTATATTGTTTTCAAATAATTGTATAGGTGGCTTTTGTTCCTTCAATATAATAATCTTCTATTTGAATAACTGTTGTTATATCACGAGCTTAATCCAAGGTGCATGTTGTTAATATTTACGGTATTGGAAAGCGAACTCGAGTGTTATTAATAATGATCATAGTGTTATTAATAATGATGATGTCATCTGTTCCGTTATCAGCTTTTATTATATGCAGAAGGTCGTCCAAGACCTCTCACCTTAAATTAAAAATTAAATATTATTACCGATTCAATAGACAAGTCGATAAATTATATCATAGAACGCTATTAATTATAAACCCGCAGGTGCATACAGATTTTATAATAACTAGTCTAATACTTCAAATATCAGCAATAAATCATTGATAAACCAACTCTAATACAGCCGCTTGATACTACAAAATTAGGCCTAATTATTATTTTTTTTATTTATAAATATCTATATATTATATTATTATATCATACTGCAGTACCACTAGAGCGTTACGGGAGATCCCATTTAATGATAATGCAGCACTTGGAACATGAAAAATAATTATACAAAAGAAAATGATAACAAAAACAAAAAATTAAAATAAAAAAAAACAAGAGAGGAAGAAAAACATAAAAACGGTTTAAGGTGAAGATATTTTTAAATAGATAATTAAATTCAAAATATATTAAATAAATAATTAAATTCAGATATTTTTAAATAAATAATTAAATTCAAAATTATATTATGTCAGTTTCTATTTAAAATACTGGATTTCGACAAACCTATTAACAACCATTAAAATTACATATTGTTTCATTCCTAGTGTTACAGGGTAATAATTTTAGTTTAAATGCACATTCTCTCCTTCATAATTATATTGGTCTCAATTAGTCTCATATAATATGTATACGAATGTGTGAAATCTTATTTCTCGTAGTATCATAGATATTTTTTAATGATATCAAGGAATAAATTCTAGTATTTTCATGCTTCCGAATAACAATATAATTTAAAAATAAATTGTAAGTTCAATGGTGTATTTTTTAAGTGTTTAAGTGTATTATTACAAATATTTATAATTTTTAAATAAATTTATTTAGCTAATTAAGACATGACTAGTCGACGTGAATCTCTGAGAATGACTACATGTTAGTAGTCGAAAGTACTTTGACATCTCAATAATATCCACCCAGAAGTCAACTTTATCAATAATTGAATTTTTAATTGATCTGAAGAATGTGTGTGAGGACTTTTAATGATATTTCTACGGAATAAATTATAGTATTTACTATTATTTTTGGTAGTGTATTAATATTAATTTCCTTAAAACCCATTTGTCGAATAGTGTTTTTTTTTTTGTTAGCGCATTCATAATAAAAATCTTGCCTTGGAATATAAATATAATTAATGACACATTTACCGGTTCATTATTAGTTGGACAGTCTAATAATAATATGATATTATAGCTGACTGAATCGATTATTCTTAATAATATGATAACTTTAATAAAACGCGCGTGTGTGTCTAAATGATAGATTTGTTGTCTTACATCATCACATATGCAGAAATTCCGCGATACCAAATGATTGGCTTGTATAATAAAAATGCAACGATCATGGCACGTCTGCAAATGGTTAAATTAATATTTTTTCATCTCGATTTTGGCCACACGATCTTTTCAGGGATATCACAATCTTGATTTATTATATTATATTAATTTATTTTATTGCATGGTCGTCTTTATAGCGCATCTTTGTATAAATATTCAATCATCAAGAAGTACATGTGCTATATACTAGTTCTAGCAAAATAACTTTTAATGTTTTTTTTTGCTATCACGAACTTCAGAATATTTAAAATGGAAAATAAACACATTATTAAAATTAAATACTCGCCTCTGCGATATTTTTTATTCTTCCACACAGTTGAATATTCGCGCAAGTTTAAAACTCAATCAAAGAATTAAAGTCTAATTATAAAAAAATCTGTCATAATAATTCTCATGAAATAATTAAAAAATGACATTATGATTTTGTGGTTAAGGAAATAAAAGCTTCAATTATATAACTAGCTAATATTTAAATTTAATTATTTTTATAACCATACTTTTTCACTTAAATCGTCGAAGGATTATACTTATTACAGATTACTATCGGCCCGGTCCGTTGCGGCACTCATATTTACAATTCTGCTCCAATCATTTCTATCTGCATTGCCTTTTCTACTTTACAATCTAGTAAATCAAATACATATTGCGATTCAGGCTTACTTTGTTAATTATCTGACATTTATCAATGGGATTTTTTAAAATAAAATTTATCAATAGCCAATATTATTAATTATATATTTATTTCTATCAATACTAGTATGATACAAACCCTCGACATTGTCTATTTCACTTATTATTTAACCTAACCTCACCTGATAGAAATTAAGCTTAGCAGAACATTGAGAATAAAAAATTAATACGTCAGTCTACCGATGCGCTTTCGGTGTAATTAATTCATAAAGTTAAAAAGTATCAGTGAAATAATTGAAATCATTAAATTTAATTAAAATATGACAACCCTAAACGATAAAATGGAGATGATCAGATGCAAAACTGCACCTAATAATTTTTAGTCTGGACTGATCGCTAATCAACTTCAATTCGGACCCTGAGCAGACAAGGCCAAGGGCTTCTTCTTCAGGGCTGATATATATATATATATATATATATATATATATATGCTATATATATATATATATATATATATATATATATATATATATATATATATGCTCTTCTATATATATATATATATATATATATAATGCTTAACTCAACAATGGTTGTAGTGGGGTTTGTAATAATTAAAAATTAATAAAAAGTATTTGTATCGATCGGTGTTGTTAAAAAAATCCAATCGAATAACAAAGGTATTTTTTTAAAGAAAGCCCACTAGAGTAACTCATTGTTAACGTGTAAAAATAATATTCTTTCAGTGAGCACACAAGCTTTTCTTTCAGAATCGACACGTGTTTGTTATAAATGTTTGTTTGAGTTAATTCGAGTCAAGTACAATGTAAAATGGCATTGTCCTAGTTTTGTCCATACACAAACCATGCAAACATCAAACAACTCAATTGGTAAACGTTGACCGTCTAGACTTGCCAATTACACAATAATGACTAATTGTCAGACATTGTTGCATCGGTTAATTGATCATATAACTTTTATCAAAATGCTATCACTGTATTGCATGCTCCTTTTAATTATAAATACGGATATTATACTTTATTTTATTTTAGTAAGAAAAAATCCCATTTTGATTGAGCATGTCTATCGGCAATTTTCATTATTAAATTTATTTCGGACTGTCATTGTTACGTAAATATTTATAGGAGAATCATTTGGAAATTCAAAGATCCTTTCTTTTTTTATTATTTCAGAAAAAAATATTACATTAGCATAATGTAAAGAATCAAAAGCAGCCAAATTTAGTTTAATTTTTAAATTGTTTATAACGAAATTTCTTATATCTAAGCGGTATAGACATGAGTGCTATTTGGTGCTTCTTGTATCTCCGCCAATAAGAGAAATGTAAACAAACACGAGCGCCAATCAGTGTCAACCGCTCCTTCTCTCATTGGCGGAAATACTTGAACGAGCTTCAAAGAACACCAACGAACATCCGTTGTCTGTGCCGTGCTTAATTTATAATATTTGATATTAAAAATATCGTAAATTTATAAAACTGTCCTACATTTTGATGTTGTAAAATTATGATTATAAAGAAAGTGTACGTTTTTCTGCTTTTACTCGATTTAGTTCAAATTGAATTTAGAAGTCTCTTAATTCCTACCCTTGAGAACGTTGTCATTGAAGAAATTTTGGGTTATTTTAGAATCACCTAATGAGAGAATGGTGCCAAAAATTTACCACGAATCAGAGAACCTTTCAGAGGAACAATAGTGAAGAGGGAAATCAATGCGCGCCACAAATTCGCAATTAGATCAAACGAAAAGTTGCCAAGAGTGACAGAGCAAACAACAGCTTGAAAGAGACACTGGCTTATTTCGACCGGAAATAAATAAAGATGTATCAGACCAGATGAAAGTTTTTAGTCGGCGTAAAGCTTGGGATTCCTAGGCGTGCGTTGCCGTAAACGTACACCGTAAAGATGGTAAGTAAGTTGTACTTTTGAGTTTGTTTTTTTAGTTATAAGTGCTTCACCCGAGGTATTAATTAACAAAAAACTGATCACAAGTGTAGCTAAGTAACTCTACTATCGTATTTACGGTGACATATCCCTGGGAATCCATTACAATTTACAATTAATTTAATAAAATTATGATTTTATCATTCTATTAATTTATAAAATTTAAAATAAATTAATATAATTAAAGTGTTACTGTTGCAGTTTCCAATTTTGATTATTATATCAGTACACCAAAAATACAGGATTAATATTAAAATAAGCGATCGATCGTCTCGATCCTGGATTTCCTGGATTGTTTAATTATTATAGTGTAATTCTAATAAATAAGCAGTTAAATTCAGATAAATCAAATAAAATAAAATATCTAGTAAAAAACTCATTAGTAAATTTATTCCAAATGTGCAATTTAACCACACATTTTATAATATATTAACTCAATCCTTAGATCGCTTTTTGCCGTATTCAAACCGAAAGATTGGGTTTTAATAATAATGTCACTGAATTCCCAATAATTCACAATACTTGATTTTTTATATATATTTATTTATTATATAGACATCATTGGAGCTAAAGATCCTGAGATAATCGGGAAAATTGATTATTGTGACCTTTGACCTCGAATAACTTCCAAACCCGTCACCTGATTTCATTCGATTTTTCATATCAAAATAAATGTGTATGCAAAATTACAGTTTCTTTGCTAAAATTCCGAGGTAAAACCCTAATTTGACTGGGCTAAGAGAGAACTATATGTATGACACATTTTTATTTCGATCGTAGCTCCGAATTAAAATAATTCTATCATTTTATTCTCTTCGCGCAAATTAAGGTGAGAGCGGTTGCGTTCGGGATCGTTTCGATATAGCTTTTTTTTTTAAATAATAGGGCTAATTATTTACGGCTGTTACTATTTCGATGAATGAACATGTTCGTTGTTGAAATTGTCGTAAATAATAGAATGAGTCGGCCCTGTGAGTGGGTACAGTTTTATTGTTGGCCCTGCGGCGAGGCTAATTTGAGAAGACTACCGGTTTTTTGCGGCTGGCTGTGTCGATTGAGCCATAAATTAGGAACTGCTCGAAGCCAAGGTCTGCTCCTCCAACACCACCTCTCATAATCACCCTCATTACCCCACCATCATCTTGGGACTGAGCCGGACCGCGGCCCTCCCCGGGATAGACTCCTCTGTCACCTTCAACCAGACCATCGCAAACTAGACGAAACAAAGTCGTGTGGAATACCAGAGAACCTACATCTCTGATGGAGCTTTTTTGAGAGGGTTTTTTTATACACAACAACGTGTTAATTGTCTGTCGGTGATCTTAGCTATTACTAGTTACACAGGTCACCGACTTAATAATCAGTATTTACCTTACAATACAGGGAATAAGAGTAAACCTGGATCAAAACGATCGTTTGGAATTTTATTCCCGATCTCCCAGTCGTAATAATCGATCAAATCAATTAAAAAATTCTTGACTTGAGTGGGATTTGAACCTATGACCACAGTATTTGTAGCCACGCGTCTTATCCTCTGAGCTATGAACGCTGGTTGGTATTGAAGTGCTTACATATTCGAGCTCTGCCACGATTTCCCTTAAAATATTCCTTTGTGACAAACTATAAAGTACAGATTAGAATTGTTTTTTTTTATTATGTTTTTACTTCAACTTGGTAAATAGTCAAATTATAAAATGTGCATTTAATTATAAAATAATAACACTTGAAATTGTGGTGTATATTCAAAGACGGCTTAGTTGAAAATCTCACGGTAGAATAATTAACATTTGGATTTGTTTAAAGATTTTTTTATTAAATAGTTATTTCGAAAGGGCGAAACTGGGAGGTGGATGTAATTTTGAGAATGGATAAAAAAATAATCTAAATTTATATAAATCTAAATAAAGGAAAACAGTGGTTGGTTTTATCGTCAATTTTAATTGGCTTTTTTAAAATGATGTTTTTATGTGTAGTACTTGAACTGAACGATATCTTGACTTAATTTAAAATGTATCATAAACAGACCTAATCCAAGTGGGTAGAAGTGCTTTAACTTATTCGAGCACTGCAACTATTAGTTTCATAATATTACTTTATTATTTGATTATTGTTTTGTTTTATTTCAACTTTATGATATTTACATAAAATATTATATGATATACATCTACACTTATTAAACATCAATTTTTATATCTATGGGACTAACTATAAAGTTGAATACAAATTTCAAAAATAAGAATTTTATTTTATTAATATTATCATCATATAAGATTGTTCTGTTAATATACGAATAAAATTCAATTAGAATAATACAGTTTACCCCATAATAAAAAAATTACAATCCTGAGCAAATTGTTTTTTCACGCTCTTGGCAGAGGTTTGCTAAAAACGCTAAAATATTTGACGTCTGAATTTTTATCTGAGTTTATTTTAATAACATAATAAAGCAATATTAAACAAATTTAAGCCGTGTAGTACTCTATAAATGTGAGCAATTGGTGTTTTCACTCTCTTGGCCGAGGTTTAGTCATTATGTATATATATATATATATATAGTTATATATATATATATATATATATATATATATATATATATATATATATATAGCATAAAAGACGAAAAATTTTATTTATTAATTTTTTATTCATCACCCTTTCTTTGTACATTTTTTTATTACAATAAAAATTGTTATACTATCATCTACATTAATTAATAATGTAGCTTAACGTTTTTTGATGATTTTATGAATATGTCTTTACCCGATATTATACGATGTGTGGTATTTGTTATGTACGAAAAGACCAGACAGTATTATGTTCAATTATCACAGTCGATTTAATAAAGCAGTGTGTCATATTTTATTATTTGAAAACAGTTAGTTTGTCTTAGATTACCGACCATATAATTGTGAATGGGTCTCAAAACAATGTCAAGGTGATAGTTGTGCATATTTTAAATGTAATTATAATGCAATACAACACAGGGTAAAAGTGCCATCGGCAAGGTTACACTGACCCGCTAGAGTTGCCCACGTCACATAGTGAGCAGGTCACGTATTATTTTTAACGGTTCTTTTATCAAATACATTTATTTATCTGTAACATAACATAAGAGAAATCAGCTCAATTGATAGAAAAATTTATGAATCGATCGGCTATTATAAAGTGTGTCCTGAAATTAAAGCAGTGGCGTAGCGCGAGTTTCTGCTGCCCGGTGCTAAACTCAAATTTGCCGACTCTTTTATTTAAAAAAAATTAACATTCTCTTATTAGAAAATTTTATAATAGTCATTAATTGAATTAGGATACTGAGCACACTCCAGTGGAAAAGCGATACGTGTAAAATATAAATAAATATTTTTATAATAAAAATAATTTCATCATGGGCGCCAGCAGAAAATTTTGTTGAAAATATAATATACCACTTCATTTTTTATATATTTTTTTCAATTAATCTATCCAGGGGGACAAGTGACTCCCTTTAATCCCCCCTATCCTGTGGGTGCCCATGATTTTCATCTCAAAAGTCAATTGCAACAGCCAGATCAGTTTCTTTGCCGCCCCCAAATATGTATTTATGCAGCCCGGGGGCAACTGACCCCCTTAAACCCCCCCTTGCTACACAACTGATTAACGCAAGATGCAATTTTGATAGACAAAAACACATTTTTTTTTATTATAATATCTAATTGATTCATAAATTATAGAGTGTAAAATTTTTGTATAATATGATTGTATGATATTTTTTGAAACTGCTTTGATTGCATATTTAATCCACATTTATTAATTTAATTACACTGTAAAATATCAGAATTGCAGATTATAAAATTTTACCTAACCTAATGCTGATAGAATGTATCAAAAATATTAAAATTGACGGAGTTAATAAACTAATAAATAAGCATTATTTTGATTGACTTTTTTCAGACACGTGTAAGCGATTAGTTTCCTCTTCTTTTTTGATGAAGCTTAAAAACCACTATAAATTTGATTAAATGGCGTCTTTCTGACACACCGTTGACAATTTATAACTTAAAAAAACTGTGTTCTAAAAAAATATTTCAAACTGCTTTTATTTCTAATTTATATACTTTCTCACGGTTTTTTTAATAATAACAAATTTCCATGTATTTTTACGAACCAATTCTCGTATATGGGTATTTTAAATTCGTGCCCTTCATTGGTTGATAAGTTTAGTATAAAATTGCAGTTTTGACAAGATGTATGAAACGAGTCGGTCGGTCTTTCTGTGCGGCTCCATTATTTTTATTATGTCTAGACGATTCTACTTACTGTTATCCCAACTACAATAATATCTTTATGTATTCCCTACACGAATATGTACCACGTAATGAAAATCAATTTGAATGTTAAAAACGGGTCAAATCATCGGTTCTGATGCCAGTTTAGAAAAATTTTATAATTTACGCGTACACTTTTGACTAATACTTGATTCATCGCATCGGCACTGTGGTGATTGTAATTTTTTTTAAACAAAAAATGTGCTAGATAATTAATTATTTTTATTTATTATATCCTTTTCAAGACGAAACTCACTTCTCATTTAAAAACTTCAACGGTCCCATTTTTTAAAAATATACAAATATATATTTATCAGTAGTAATATCTGGTCCAAAGAGATCAGATTCAAGATGCAAGGATTTTTTTACTATCTTCTTTATAAACTACATGTTTAGAGTAAACGTCACTGTTAACAATCGAAATGCATAAGTTAATGAATAAATATTTTGACTAAGTAGATGTTTTTGCGGGAACTTATTATTATATCATACTGCAGTACCACTAGAGCATTATGGGAGATCCTAAGTCGCCGTGATGATAGTGCAGCAGTCGTCAGTTGGAACATAAAATTTGAAAAAAAAAATTAGAAAAAAATAAAAGAAAAAACAAAAAAAATTAACAATAAATTAAAAGAAGCAGAAAAACATAAAAAAGATGGAACAATGTAAAAAGCTTTTAATGATATTAAGATAAAACATTGTGCACGCTCTCCGTAAACATAGGGAGGGAAATACAATGATTTAGGGAATACATTTTCACGACTCGCATTGATAAATATTTTAAATAACAAATATTTATATTGTTTCATATGCAGTATACATTCATATTTAAAGAAATTTGTTTGATGTAATTTTCCACAGTATATTATACAATTTTTAAAATATCGTAGAAGTTACATCATATAAATGAAATTCCACTCAGACGCCAACAATATCAACAATTCAGAATACAATCAAAGAATTTCCTTAATTTTGATGCTATATTGAAGTACTTTTTTTAAAATTATATTCATTGACCATAAATATTCACGACGTACTGAATATTATTGAGAAAATTTCATTTGTTGAAGTAATTATTAGTCAGTGTTTCTGCCCCTTTAAATTATTAAAAAAAATAATAAAAATTATTTAGTGTGCACGTTACAATATATTATTGTAGTGAGCGATGCAGTTAACGATGACAGACATCCATATAATTGGTCGTGTGGTGTTCAATATCATTGCAGTGTGCTCCACAACACAACATTGTATGCTAATTGGATGACAAATCACTACAACTGTCTCTCTTATGCCCTCTTCAATCCTGACCTCATTTTACACTCAATCATAAATATATCCAGTGACGTAAAACTAAAGCACATGGGGTCAGTTCGTAATATTATGCACAACTTCTCTATTAGCTCAAAGCGAACTCAAACATAATGACATTTGTATCTTACTAGAATCGTGAATTTAAATTCGATCGACTACTGCAACTGGGAGAATAAAAGCCAAACAACTCGAAATCCGTCTTGTGGAAATATATGAAACTCCTGTGCGCGCACAGTTCTCTGTGAAATTGTGCGCGTACAGGAGTTTAATTTATTTCCTCCCGTTGACTGTTCGCTGCGAATGGATTTCGAGTTCTGTTTGGCCAGCACTTTGTTCACACTTTATCTAATTTTCTATTGTAAATTTTATACTGAGGTGTTTATTTGGTCGTGATGAGCCGCTCTGTTGCTGACCTCGTGTAACTGTACCAAATAAAATATATCATCACAAGTTAAATTTAAATAAATTCACACAAATCCAAAAAGCCAAATAACATCATATAATAAAAAAAACGTTTGTTATAAATACTGTTTAAAATTTTTAATAATTATAATTTTTGACATTTTTCTTGCAACAATCGGTTCACTGTGCAATTGTCTGCGATATTTTTCTTATTTATTAGTTTAATGGAAAATAATTTTATAGTTTACAATTATAACATAATTTAATAATTTTTTTTTCAATCACCATCATCAGCTTCTTTCTTTCAATCGTACAGAAGTATATCTTTCTAAATTGAGTTGTTTAATCAAATGTGATAATCCGGGATTTTTTTAAATTATTAATTTATACAAAGAGGCATGTTTTTATGTATAAAATATTAAAAATACATAGTTTTCCATGACCTATGACAACGTGTCTCACTCAAGATGCATATTAGCCACACTCAATCCAAGCACAATGTCGATTTGCATTTTCTATTTAAAAAGCAAAATAACCTGAAAAATATATATTCAAACGTTTTATAAATACATACATTTGTTAGCATTTTTGAGGAATATTTTATATCACATTATTTTACTAAAACTTAAGTGTAGGGATTGCATTTTAGGTACGAAGAAATCTGAGTTACGATGGCTTATTTGATTAATTGCCATAATATAAAATCCTTAGTCCTGGAAGTTCAGTTCACTATTATAATTATTAAATTATTATAATATGAACCATTTTCGTCCTTGAAATCGCCTTTTTTAAATTTAAATCAATAATAAGATCATTATATTTTGTGATATACGAACCAAGGGTTTTGGATTCATCTGGCTTAAAAATATAAAAAAAGTTGTATATTTTCGGTGTATAAATAATACCAATGATATTTTTGCAGTAGATTTTCTTAAAATAATATTCATTGAGCTATTTTTATGCGCTTCTTAGAATGTTTGTAATTTTTTTGTATGAATAAAATAATTTATTAATATGTATAAAATTACACTTGATATTGTATAATTTTTCTAGGACGCCCATGCGTATATAAAACTTTTTTATCCATAAGAAATAAACAGCCGTATTCAATATAATAATGTATAATAATAATAAGAGCGTGTTAGTGAGTCGTGTGTGTACGAATAGACTAGAGCTTGGTAGTATTGATGTACACCCATATGCACCGCACGCACACACTCTCATTACACTATTTTATTGAATACTGCACTTCTTCATAATGACGTTTCTTTTCTTAATATTATGATCACTCATAAAAAATATTTATTCCATTAATTTTTTTTTAAACTCTCTTATAAATATATATATATATATATATATATATATATATATATGTGTGTGTGTGTGTGTGGATCATATTCCAAACAATGGTCGTATATGAAGCAAATTTTACTATATTTAAAAATGTATCATTTTAAAATACATTCGATTGTGTCCAATTTATTAGTGATAAGTTAAACGCGGCGCTCAGAATCAAAAGCTCACAAATCAAGTTTTTTTTTCAAATATTGATTATAATTGGATATAAACGGATTCTCTTGAACCTCGGTTGGAATATTTGACTGTTAAATTATCTTAATTAATTATAATTGTTTTCGATTTTGATATTAAAAAATGATGATTCTAAAGAAGATGTACGTATATCTGCTTTTACTCGATTTTATTCAAGTTGGATTTTAGAGCTTTTAGATGCGAGTCCCCCGAATACAGTTAAGTAGAATAAATTAAAAATTAATAATTTTCAGTTAAAAAGTACACGAGCAAAGCACATGGTTGTCCCATATGTTTTGACGCGACTCGACGGGTTTCTGTTATCTGATCAAAGTCAAGAGGATCACGAGACGCCATAACTTCATACAACTTACAACCATCCC